>PVIY010006829.1:0-85263 GCA_004026745.1 Myrmecophaga tridactyla
AATTGGGTGGGTCACATCCCCATGGAAACACCTAATCAAAAGGTCCCACCCACAATATGTCTGCACCCACAAGACTGGATTAGAAGAATATGACTTTTCTGGGGATACATGACAGTTTCAAACTAGCACAGATGGTAGTATGGAAAAAATACAATTATGTGAACTAACGTACATAGTTAACAGCAATGTAATAATATTCTTCCATTAATTGTCACAAAGGCAATATACCAAAACTAAATGTCAATAGGGGTGATAGAAGGGAGAGATATGGGATACTTTTCTATTTTTTCTTTTTCTCCTTTTTTCTTGTTTGCAGAAGAAATGGACATTTCATATAGACTGTATTTGTGAATGCACACTTATGTGATTACACCAGGAGCCATTTACTGTACACTTAGGATGGATGTGATTAAAATACTCCCTTGCTGTTGTTAGGGAAGTAGAATCATGCAGTCCTTCTGAGGGGCAGTGTGGCAGTTCCACTGGAGGCTAAGTATAAGTTTGCCGTATGTCCTGCAATCCAGTTACTTGGTGTATAATCAGAAGAACAGGAAGTAGGGACACAAATAGACATTCGCACCCTGGTGTCCATGGCAGATTTGGTCATGATTTGCAATGGATGGAGGTGACCTGTGGGTGCATCAAAAGATGAGCAGAAGGACAACTGTGTGGTGCTTATGTACAACGGAATATTATGTGGCTGCAGAAAGGAATGGAATCGTGAGGTAAGCAATGAGGTGAGTGAACCTTGAGGACAACATATTGAGTGAAATAAGCCAGAAATGAAAGGGCAAATACGATATGGTTTCACTAATACAAATAAATTGTAGTGAGCAAACTCTGAGTATTAAATTTGAGAGCATAGATCATCAGGATTTGGAAAGTGTGCAGAGATTGGACAATTAATGATTAAGGAGGGCAGAATGTTCAATAAGGCTCATTGTAACAGTTCCTAGAATGTCAGATTTTATAGCAGTCCCTTTTATTCCTAAGTTTTAACTGCTTTCTCTGAATTCTAAGATGCTATGCTATTTGTTTATAATGTAGTAGTTCCCTGAAGCTCTGGGAATCTGTGTGACATCTGAGACTCAGAGTTAGAATTCCACAGCCCTGAAAGTCAGTATTACTCTGTACAGCAATCATTAGGAAGCTGATTAAGAGATCAGACTTCAAGTAGAGATATGAATGAAGCTGATCTGGTTAGGACTAATGACAATCAGAATACAGGGTAAAGGATGAGCTTGTCTGTATTTCAAAATGTCAACTTCTGTGTGAAACCAAAATTTAAAACTTCTGTAGCATACAATCCAATTTCACCTGCCTTGTCAGTTTATTTAAACATTATTACATGGAACCTAGAAAAGGGAATGCGATTTTATTGTAATACCCAGATACGTTTTGGAGTATTTTTGGCAGAAGATACAGTATTTAAAAAGTTCCTGGAGGGGATGGAGAAAAAATATGAGACTATTAAACTTCTCTACTTAGGTAATTCCTGATATTTTTTCAAGAATTTAGTAAACCAAGCCCTCAATCTTGTGGCTTTGAATTAAGAAACTTATTTCTATAATGGCAATATAATTATGTCTAAGAATTACCCCAAAAGAACATTTTTTTTCTCAGATGTGGCCTCTCTCCCTAAGTCAAACTCTCCAAATAAACACAATACACGGTCTAAGTCCTGTAAATTTGGAAAGTGATTCACAGCATCCCCTGACATCATGGGATACACTATGCCTAATTGACCAATGGGGACATGAGAAATGAAGCAAAATAAAGTTTCAGTGGCTAAGAGATTTCAAATCAAGTTGAGACACTTTCGGAAATTTATTCTTAAACAAGCTTCAGCCAGATATTGCAAATTGATACAGTATGCCAAGCCCCAACCAGAGTATTCTGGAAAACCTTAAAGAATACCCTGGGCTCTAAATAATAGTCTATGAAAGTTAGACCTATTAAGTTTATTTCTTTTAAGAAATGTAAGGCCTCCAGATAGTTCCTATGCCATGTAGGCCCTGAAAACCAGAGGTACCAGTCTCTCCAAGAACAATAACTGGTTTCATTCCCCTTCCCCATCATGCGCACACCCCTTTTCAGCACCAAGGAGTTAGCATTGTCATCACCCAGATATCCCTGAAGATTGAGAGAATGATCAAATAAGAGAGAGGATCTGTAGCTGAGAAGTGAGGATTTAACAAAAGATCATGACTACTTACAAGTTATATAGATATTTCCTTTTAGTTTCTGGTATATTAGAATAACCAGAAGGAAATCCCTCAAATTGTTGAACTGTAATCCAATAGCTTTGGTGTTTGATAACAATTGTATCATTATATAGCTTTCACCATGTGACAGTGTGATTATAAAAACCTTGTGGCTGACACTCCCTTTATTCAGTGTATACGTAGATGAGAAATAAAGACATGCATGAAAAAAATGATAGGTTGGGAATATGGAGAAAAGTACTCCTACCTAAACTATGGACAATAGTTAATAATACTGTGCTTTGGTTTGTTCAAGCTGCTGAAATACAGTATCCCAGAAAAGGGTTTGCTTTTAACATTGTGGATTTATTAAGTTGCAAATTAGAATCCTAAGGCCATGGAATTGTACAAATTAAGTCTTCAACAAGGAGCACTTTCACTGAGGAAAGGCCAATGGCATCCAGGTTTCCTCTCTTAAATCTGAAGCCATCTACTGATCCTTTGATTTCAGGTTCCATTGCTATCAGGTCCGGGTTTCCTTGCATGCTTCTCTGGGAACACCTCGCTCAGCTATCGGTGAGTCGTCTATGAGTGTATCTGGAGTATTTTTTCTCTGTGCTGCCTGCATCCTTCAGGTGGTTTTATCTCTCTGCTCTCTGTCTCTGTTTCTGTGTTTTCTGCCTTCTCTTCATAGAAGACTCCAGTGAAGAATTAAGACCCATCTTGAATTAGGTGGGTCACATCTCCATGGAAACAACCTAATCAAGATGTCTCACCCACAAGAGGTCTGCTCCCATGAGAATAAATTAAAAGAGCATAGTCTATTCTAGGGTACATAACAGATTCGAATGAGTGCATAGTCTTTTTATAATCTTTCATCAATAGTGACATATGTAACTACTGTTAAAAAATAGCACTTCTTATGTACTTTTATTACCTTTAATTATAATGAATTTTCCTTAGGAATGTAAGTGTTGGTGGTGGGGTGGTATTTGGGAATCCTGTATTTTATGCATGGTTGTTCTACAAACCTGCAAGTTCTTTAATAAAAATTTTTAATTAAAAATTAATAGCAATAGATGGTTTGAGTGAGATGGCAGTTAAGCAACACGGAATTTTGAGTGTTTCATATTTAACTTATTGAGTTCAGATTCACATCATGTAAGATTAACCATTTTAAGTTAATTCAATGGCATTTAGTACATCGTAATGTTGTATAACTATAATCAGTAGCGATTTAGTACATCTTAATGTCATATAACTATCACCTCAATCTATTTCCAAAACATTTCCATCGCTCCAAACAAAAACTCCACACCAATTTAGAAATCCTTTCCCATTCTACATTTTTCCAGCCCATACAATTACAGTTCTGTCTGTCACTGTGGATTTACCCACAGTGGATATTTCAGATAAATGGAATCATATGATTTGTGACCTGTTGCATCTGGCTTCTTTTACATAGAATATCTTTGAGGTTTGATTGTATTATGAAGACAAAGGGGACCACTTGAAGACTTGATTTAAGAGAGAAAAAGTGATTAGTCCATCACTCTCATAATCAGACAATGTACCATAATGTTTAAGTGCTGAAGTTCTGGATTCAAATGGGTTTGGATTAGATTAGATTTATATTTCTGTTACTTAGAGTATCTCTTTGGGCAAATGATTTACTTTTTCACCTTGTAAATGGGAATGCTGCTACCTGTAACATTTTTGTGTGTGAGAGATCAATGAAATCATCTATATATTAGACTGTGCTTGGCACACAGTACTGAGCAAACTATAGTCATTGTTTTCATCAGCATCACAATAATTTTGCATTTTTCTTTTGGAAATATCACTTTTCATGCAATTCAGTGAATAGTTCATAGAAAGGTCACATGGAGATGGAGACAATTGTAGATGCCCTTGATGTATACAGATAAGAAATCAAGGTAACTTGAAATAAGCCAATTACAGAAGGCATCTAGAAAGGTTCAGGTCAAGTGATAGTTAATAAATAGGTATGTTAGTTTTTATTACCTAAATAGATGTCAAAAATGAAAGAAAGAATTATCATTTTTCTGTTTTCGGAAAACTGGTTGAATATTCACTGAGATAGAAACAACAGCACACAAGCAAATTGATTATAGAATGTAGTAAATTCAGTTGCATATGTTGAATTAAAAGGTTCTGTCAAATAGTTGAATAAAGTTATCCATTGTTGGTAGAATACATGAATCCATATATTCATGGATGGAATTAGACATATAATTTTGAAAATTAGCAATGTTGAGGGTAAAGGGATTTTCATTTCCACTTTAGGGTGTGACAGTGTGAAACTTATATACCCCAGAAAAGTCATGTTTTTTTATACTAATCCAATCTTTGGGGGTCAGGCCTATTGTTGACTGGGATCTTTTTGATTCAGTTGTTTCCATGGAGCTCTGACCCACCTCGATGGGGATGGGAACTTTTGATTAAGTGGTTTCCATGGAATTGTATCTCCACCCATTCAAGGTGGGTCTTAATCCACTTACTGGAGTCATTTAAGAGGAAATCAGTTTGGATAAGGCTCAGAGCTGATACAGAGATGTTTGGAGATGCAGAAAAGAAATGCCTGCAGGGAAGCTCTTTGAAACCAGAAGCCAAAGGACTAGTAGACACCAATCATGTGTGTTCCCAGCTGACAGAGGTGTTCCAGATGTCATTTGCCTTCCTTGAGTTGAGGTATCTTTCTCTGGATTCCTTAGTTTGGAGATTTTTATGGCCTTAAAACAGTAAACTTGTAACTTAATAAATCCCCTTTATAGAAGTCAACTCATTTCTGGTATATTGCATTTCAACAGTTTTAGCAAACTGAAACATAGAGGTAGGTGGGAAAGAAATTTCATATTCTGTGGCGGGTATCTACTTTGGTAACATCTCTGCCCTCAATCCATTTTCTCATGTGCATTTATAACCAGTTTTTTAAATGTTTGTTGTTGCTATTGTATAATAAAGCAAAGTAAGAGAAAAAGCATTTTTCAAAGCACACTTCCACACATTTATAGTACAGATCTCAGAGTATGACAGTACAGATTCCATCATTTCAGATTGTTTCTTCTAGTTTCTCCAAATACTGGAAGCTAGAAGGAATATTAATATAATGATTCAGCAGCCATACTTATATATTAAATCTATTTTCTTTGTTATACCTCTTCTTTCTCCTTTAATCCTTCTCTCAAAATATGAGGATCTTTCGGTAATGTCTGTTCTCACTTTTTCATGTTGAGAAAAGGGGCTCACACTAAAGGATAGGGGAATGTGATTAACTGATAATCCTGGAGAGACTGGTCCCTCTGAGTTTCAGGATTTATCTGACCGCTGAGAATAATATGTTCCAGGAAGTCAAACTTAGTGCATGAAACCTTTATAGAGGCTCAGTTCAATCCCTAGGTGTTCTTGCGAGTCAACAGGAGTGATGTTGGTTGGGGGTTAGGAAACCATTGACAATCAGCACTATCTAACTGAAGTTTGCATATGAGCCAGCTTTAGAATAGTCTCTTGACGCCATTTGACCTCTCTTGGCCAATGATGCTTTATTTCTTTCCCCTCTGGATTCCATGATGCCATGGCCAGACTCATCCCTGAGAGTCACGACCCACATTGTTACTGAGACTTTCACCCCTGAATGTCATGTCCCAGGTAGCTGGGAGGGCGACAATGCTCTTTGCAGAGTTGGGCTGAGAGAGAGAGAGAACACATGTGAGCAACAAAGAGGCTTTCTGGATGTAACTCTTAGGCCACGTTATGGGCTGTCTTAACTTCCACCCTACACAGATAAGTTTCATAAGGACAAGCCTCAAAATCAAGGGCTTGGCCTATTTTCTTGGGATTTCCCAATGGTTGAGAGGGTACCTGGGGTATCCAAGATGTGAAAATACAATAGTTACAGACACACACACACACACAGATATTCTGTTAGGACTCTTAAGGGACTCTGCCAATACATTTTAATTATCAACCAACCATAGTCTTACATATATCCTGGTATTATATTAAGCTATACAGAATTACAAGATTCTGGACTCCAGGAGTTTGGGTTGTTTAAATGAGCTATCCAGACTGGTTGATTTAGTTTACGTGTTTTAGAAAAATTAGGTTCTAGACATAATAAACCTCTGTGACTTTGATCTAAAAGATCTAGAGTAGATACACTATTATCTTTTACCCTGCATGCTAATATTCCTTAGACCCTGCCAGATTTGCCTTCTATTAACTCTAATTGAGGGCTGATCTCTTTTTCAGTTACTTTAACTATTTTTATATATAGCTATGCTAACTTTCAGGTCTCCAGCACTCCATTTCTGGGACCTAGGTGTCACCGAGCTACTCAAAGTTCCAGGGAAATACCGGCTGCTACACATATAGCTCAGTGTCTCAGAATCCAGGAAAACATCCACAACTTCACACCAACTGTGCAACCATAAGGCCCACAATCTAAGCTTCCATTTTCTTATACATATTTTCCGAGAGTGACTTTAGCATATTTATTCTTTTGTCTCTAGCTAATTTTGCACAGCACATTGTCCCCAAGGTTTATTCTGTACATTGCATGCCTCTTGATGTCCTCCCTTTTAGTAGGTACACCATATTCCATCATATAAATGTATCACTGTTTGCCATTGTACTTCTCAGTCAGTGTATCCTTCAGCTCCCTCCATCTATCGGGCATCATGGAAAATGTCCAAAATAAGCCATGCTTCACAGTATCCTCACTTGATTGTACAATCAGCAACACTCTCAATTTTAGACAATTTTCATTGGTTCTTAATGACAAAGAACCAGCAAACACGTTGTCACCATTGAATAAAAACTACCCCTTATAACTTGTCCCTTCCCCTTACCCTGACAGTTAGTTACCCCTGGCAGTGCTGTGCTACTGGTGGTATCTTCCTGTTAACTATTGGCCATAACATGCATTTGTGGGTTTTCCCCCATATATTCCTTAACATTTTGTCTAACATTGAACCATTTATATGATTCATGTGAGAACTTATTTAAAATCATAAATTTAATCAATGGGATACATGGCACTATACATCTCATTTCAATCATAATCACCTTCAATATGGTGATGTTACTTACTAGAATCCCACCAATTAGTTACCATCACATCTGTCCATTCCCTTGTATTTAGGTTCACCCTCTTTGGGTAGCCTTTCCTCTGTCTCTAGTTTTTAGGGACCTCTGGGTACCTCTAGGTCTGCTATGAACATTGGTGTACAAATGTCTGTTCACATCACTTCCCTCAGCTCTTCTGGGTATATACAGAGCATAGGTATTGCCAGGTCAGTGGGCAACTCAATATTTAGTTTTCTGAGGAATTACCAAGCTGTCTTCCACAGCAGCTGCACCATTATAGGTTTCCACCATCAGAGAATAAATACTCCTATTTCTCCACATCCTCTCCAACATTTGTAGTTGTCTATTGTTTAATAGCAGCCATTCTTATAGGTATTAGGTTGTATCTCATTGATGTCTTAGTTTGCATTTCCTTTACAGCTAATGAAAATGAGCATCTCTTCATGTGCTTTTTAGCCATCTGTATTTGCTCTTCAGAAAAGTGTCTGTTCATATCATCCACCTATTTTATAATTGGATTGTTTATTCTTTTATTGTTGTGCTGTATAATTTCTTTATGTACAAGCCTTTATTCCGATATGTGGTTTCTAAATATTTTCTCCCATTGAGTTGACTGACAATTCAACTTTTTAGCAAAGTCATTTGAGGCACAGGAACTCTTGATCATAAGGAGTTCCTATTTGTCTATTTTTTCTTTTGCAGCTTGGACTTTAGGTGTAAAGTTTAAGAAGCTGCCTCATATTACTAAGTCTTGAAGATGTTTCCCTGCATTTTCTCCTAGAAGTTTCATGGTACTCGTTCTTACATTTAGGTCTTTAATCTATTTTGAATTAATTTTTGCATAGGGTATAAGGTAGGTGCCCTCTTTTATTCTTTTGGCGATTGATATCCAATTCTCCCATACTCACTTAAAGAAAAGACTATTCTTTCCTAGTTCAGCGGATTTGGGGGCCTTGTTGACTATCAGTTGTCCTGAAATTTGGGGGTCTCTCTCTGTACTCTCGATTCTATTCCACTGGGAGCTCCTTCTATTTTTGTGCCAGTACCATGCTGTTTTTTTGTTTTTTTGTTTTTTTTGGCAAGGATATTCACTACAATGTGGTTTATTAAAAAAAAAAAAACACCTGAAAATAATCTAAATTAATTCTAGTACAGCCACTCAGTGAAATGCCATGTTAGAAAAGATAAGCTAGAACCATGCATACTGACCATAAAGAGTGTATGCTTGGAATGAGCTAATTTTGGTATGTAGAAAAAGGTACATATACAGATTTATCGCATACTATATACAGTATAAACATGGCACCTTATATATAAATATATATGCATTTATAGCTGGATATACAAAGAACACATCTGCAAGGATTTCCAATAAAAACTGTGGACTAACTAGTTGCCTCTGGACTGAAAGGACTCCAGGAGGGAGGCTTTTACATTTCAACTTCTTCCTTTTTGGGCTATTAATTTTTATTTTTAACCTTAGAATCGTATTTTACTTATAACATTTTTAAAGCTAGCATGAGGGACATCTGCTATTACATTTGGCCTCTTAGGACTGGAATTGTCCTCTTCCTATCTTTGGGGAACCCCCTACCTTTTGCGACAGAGCCCAGCTCCCCATCTAAGAGCAGATGATGCCAAATACATGCTTTCCCAACCTTTCTTGCAGCCAGAGCATGGAAGTGTGATCTCAGTCCTCCGTGGAGACACAGCAGTCCCAGGCTCAGAACCTGAAGCTAGAGCCAGGAAGAAGCAGGAAAGGAGGGCAGGATGCTCTGGTAGGGAGGGAGGTGATGGAGAGAGATTCAGCTCCTGCCGGGGACCACAGGCCGCTATGACACTAGTTCTGGGACTATCCAGCGTCAACAGGGCAAGCTGTGCTCTCTGTGCCAGGCACGGCACCGGGGAGTCTGCATGTGCCTGCTCAGTTGTGTGACTTGGGGCATCATTCCATGCTGTGGGATCTCTAAGGTGGCTTTTTTGGCCACCCCGGAGAATTTTTGAGATGCCCAATATTCACTAATAAATAACAATACCATACTGTTTTGACCACTGTGGCTTTATAGTAAGCTTTGAAGTCAGGAAGAAATAGTCCTCCCACTTTACTCTTCTTTTTTAGGATATCTTTAGCTATCTTGGAGTCTCTTTCCCTTCCAAATAAATTTGATAACTAGCAACCAGCTTTTCCAAGTCTTCAAAGTAGATTGTTGGGATTTTGATTGATATTGTGTGAATCTATAGATCAGTTTGGATAGAAATGACATCTCATCAACATCCAACTTTCCTATCCACGAGCATGGAATGTCTTTCCATCTATTGAACTCAATTTTTATTTCTTTAAGCCATCGTTTCTGTAATTTTCTGTGTACAAGTCCTTGATATCCCTAGTTAGGCTTATTCCTAGATACCTAAATTGTTTGGTTGCTATTTTGAATGGAATTTTTCCCTTGTCTCCACAGGTAGGTCACCGCTTGTGTATAGAAATGTTACTTATACTTGTATCCTGCCACATTGCTGAATTTCTTTATTAGCTCAAGTAACTTTGCAGTATATTTTCTCAGGGCTTTCTAAGAATAGGATCATTTCATGTGCAAATAATGAAAGTTTTACTTCTTCCTGACATATTTGGTTGCCTTTTATTTCTTTCTCCTGCTTAATCACTCCAGCTAGGACTTCTAGTACAATGTTTAATAACAGTGGTGATGCTGGGCATCAATGGATAATACTTAGGGGGAATGTTTTCAATTTTTCACAGTTAAGTATGATGCTGGTTATGGATTTTTCATATATGCCCTTTATGATATTGAGAAAGTTCCTTTTGATTCCTAACTTTTGAAGTGTTTTTATTATGAAAGGATGCTGTAATTTTGTGGAATCTTTTTTCAGTATCAATCAATATGATACTGTGCTTTTCCGCTTTTGATTTGTTAATATGCTGTACTGCACTGATTAATTTTCTGGGTTGGACCACCCTTGCATACTGGTATAAACCCCATTTGATTGTGGTGTAAAATTATTTTAATGTGTCATTGGATTAATGTGTCATTGGATTCAATTTGCTAGTATTTTGTTAAGAATATTTGCATCTATGTTCATTAGGGAGATTGGTCTGTAGTTTTCCTTTCATGTAGCATTCTTATTCAGTTTTTGTATTAGAGTGATGTTAGCTGTTAAAATGAGTTAGGTAGCATTCCTTTTCCTCAATTTTTTGGAAGAGTCTGAGCAAGATTGGCATTAATTCTTTTGGGGATGTTTGATAAAATTCCCCTGTGAGGCTGTCTGGTCCCGGGCTTTTCTTTATGGGAAAATTTTTGACAATTGATTGAATATTTTTATTGTAATTGCTTTGTTGAGATCGTTGATTTCTTTTTTCAGTTAGTATACATATTTCATGTGTTTCTAGAATTTGTCCATTTCATTTAAGTTGTCTAGTTTGTTGGTATATAGTTGTTCATAATATTCTCTTATGATTTTTAAAATGTCTTCATGATCTGTGGTAAAAGACACCCCCCCTCATTTCTGATTTTGTTTATTTGCATCATCTCTCTTTTTTTTTGTTAGTCTAGCCTAGGGGTCTATCAATTTTATTGATTTCCTCAAGAACCAATTTTTGGTTTTGTCGATTCTCGGTTTTGTTTATTTTTGTTTATTTCTGCTTTAATCTTTGTTATTTATTTATTTATTCATTTTTCCTTTGGGCTTAGTTTGTTGTTCTTTCTCTAAATTCTCTAGGTGAGCGATTCAATCCTCAAATTTTAATTGTTCACACTTTTTAATATGGGCATTCAGTGCAATATATTTCCCTCTCAGCACTGCCTTTACTGTACCCTATATATTTTGATATGTCGTATTTTCATTATCATTCATCCCCAGATATTTACTAATTTCTCTAGCTATGTCTTCCTTGATCCTATGATTATTTAAGTGTACGTTGTTTAATCTCCATATATTTGTGAAAGCTCTGGTTTTTTCATGGTTATTAATTTCCAGCTTCATTCAGTTGTTGTCAGAGAAAGTGCTTTGGATTATTTCAATCTTATTAAATTTATAAAGACTCAGTTATGTCCCAGCATGTGATCTATCCTGGTGACGATTCCATGTGCACTAGAGAAGAATGCATATCCTGGTGTTTTGGGGTGTAATGATCTGTAAATGTCTATTATGTCTAATTCATTTATCCAATTGTTTAGGTTCTCTATTTCTTCCTTGATCCTCTGGTTGTTTGGTTTATAGTGGAGAGTGGTGTACTGAAGTCTCACACTATTATTGTGGAAATGTCCATATATAGCTCCCTTCAGTTTTACCAATGTTAACCTTATGTACTTTGGAGCACCTCGACTGGGAGCATAAACATTTATGATTGCTACTTTCTCTTGGTGAATTGTTCCCTTTATTAATATGTAGTGTTCTTCTTTGTCTCTTATAATGTCTTTAAATTTAAAGTCCATTTTGTCTGATATTAGTATAGCTACCCTTGCTTTCTTTTGGATATAGCTTGCATGGAAAATCTTTTTCCGTCTTTTCACTTTCTATCTAATTGTGTCCTTGAGTTTAAGATGTGTCTCCTGTAAGCCATGTCTAGATGGAATATGTTTTTTAACCCATTCTGCCAGTCTGTATCTTTTAATTGGTGAGCTTAGTCCATTATTCAAAGTAATTACTGAGAAAGCAGTTCTTGACTCTACTATCTTATCCTTTAGTTTTTATTTGTCAAATCTATGTAGTCTTTTGCCTCTCCATATGTTCTTTTCCTTTCCCTCTTTTTATCTTTTAAATTACCATTACCTGTTGTGCCAGTTTGAAACTATTGTGTATCCCAGATCAGTCAAATCCTTTAATCCTGATTCAGTATTGTAGGGTAGAGCCCTTTTGATTATATTATCTCCATGGAGATGTGGTGCCCAAGCTGTGGGTGTGACTTTTTGATGAAATCATCTCCATGAAGATGTGGGAGTGAACTGAATTCACTCGCTCCATCATCTCCCTGATTCCTATTTGGAACGAGAAACTTGGTTCGTGTAGCTGCGCATCTTCCACTCTTCTTCTTCTTGGACCCCAGCCTAGCATGTGCTCTTAGATGTTCTTTGCCACGTGGTATGCGTGGGAGGAAAACCGTGTTTTCTGAGAGCAGATCTGCCCTGGCGCAGCGCTGTGAATGAATGGATGGGAATCTCTCTGTCATCTGGGCGTTCATTTGTTGGAATTTACCTTATCCAAATAAGTAAGACAAACCCAATGATATCAGCTCTTTTCAGTAATATAAATAAAACGCTAAATTTCACCTGCCTTGGTATCTGCCTTATTTTCTATGTAGACTAGACATCAACTGGGAGAGAGGAGCCATTTATCTGACCATTTCCAGCCTCTACTCAACATGTAGGAGGCAATCAAATCACTAATGATTCACTATTAGCATGAATGAAGGAGGACCTTCCAGAGGCAGTTTAAAAGAGAAGAGGAGCGAGAAAGAAGGTATGAAGGGAAAGGAGTTAAGCCGAAGGAAGAGAGTGGGCCTAATTCTTGGAAATTAAGTATTGAAGAGCAGAACTATAGGATTAGGAGAAGGAAACCTGGGTTAGCCGGAGATGAGCCTTAGAAAGTTGTAGTGTAACAGGAACCCATCAGGAGGGAACTGTTATTCAAAAAAATAAGAGGTATAGGAAACATCCAATATTACCAGATAATGAACAGTTATATAGTTGTTAAATAAGGAAAGGACCATAAATTATCTCTAAGCTTTGAAGATGCCGTTGGTGGCCGTAGTGATATTTCAGTTGGAAATCAGGTAGGATAAAGCAGGGGCAGAGGCAGCAGGCCGGGCCATGCTGTGATGTTTTGCAATATAATTGTGCATGTACATATATGTCATTGACAAACACATATATGTTAATTACCATAGGCTTCATGTCTATTTTTTAATCAGAAAAACCTCATTCGGATTCTTGTTACAATTCTTTTGGGTCAGGATTTATATTTTCATCTGGTAGACTGTGACATAAAATGTATGTGTAATTTTTTTCCTATATCACTGGTATCTGTTACATTAACCACACCTGCTAACTTAACACCAATAAAGGCAAAACATTTTGTCAGACATAGAGCTGACTTTAACCAACCACAAAAACAAATTGTGCAGGAAAAATCTGAAATAGGAGAGTGAAAACACCTTTTGCCAATTTTAGATATTAAGAGGGCTTTGATTTTCTCAGGAATGATCATATTTTCTCAAAACCATTATGTGGAATAGCAGCTTCACATTGAAAAAGATGAGGGTGTAAAGATGCTCCAGGGTGCTGCTCTCCCACAGAACCTTCCACAACTAGCAAAAGCTGGCAGAGTGGTTGGCCTACCTATCTGTAAACTTTCTGTTGATTTTAACCAATCAATGCAATGACCATAGACAGATGAGTTAGTCAACTTCCTGCTCACATATGATGAAAACTCAGTATGTTTCTTGTGCAGTGGTTTCTTTCTCTGCTAATTTTTAAAGTACCCCAGGTTACCCCGCCTGTTTTCCAACTGAAATATACCAAGGTTACCAATTGCATCTTCAGAGCTCAAAGATAATTTATGGTCCTTTTCTTATTTTTAAAGTACCAACTTTAAAAACACTAGGCCAAGCAAAGTGTATTACTTCGTTTATAGTATGCAATAGTGAACCTGAATATTTAATCAAAATCAAAGATAAAATGATCAAATAATAGGATATCCTTCTAAAGAGTATTTCTGGAACACTAAGCTCAAGCTTTCTCAAGGAGCACATGGATATAAATGTACATGGTTGGAGTATACTGTAATTTATGGGTGAGTCTAAAACAATTTTAGGAGCTGAGCACTGTGGAAGCCCTTTGGGGTATTAACTCCGTCAGCTTGCTTGCAAATCAGAAAATGGATAGCTTTATTATGAAGGCATGTGAAATGTCAAATGCAAGGATTGGAAAGAATGCTTAACTCCTTTATGAGGTGACCAGAAACTGCTGACTGATTTGTAGGTTTAAATCCTGCTAAATTGGTCCCTTTAATTTGCCTTAAGAATAACCTACTAAATAATTTAAAGGAACTGGACCTAAAAGAAAGAAATAGATGAATGCAAATGGATTGTCTTTAAATTAGAAAGTGATTTGGAAACAGGGCTTGATATAAAACGGGTTAATATTTCAACCATACTTGAAAACTAAAACCTGAAAACTGAATAAGAATGAAGAAAGACACATGATTGTTTTCTGGTTCAGTTATGTCCTGTTCCTTTATTATTCCCAAGACACTGGTGTATGTTTACAGTATACTTTTTATCAAATCATATTACTCTTAGCACGTTTTAGGTAACTGGTGGCAAGTCAATAAACAAATTGTGCAAAAAGAATATCTTTTTTGAATATCTATGTGCCAGGAAGTTTGATAGTCAGTATACTATGGTGAATAAAATGCATTCCATTAAATAACCTTGCCTATCTCATATGAGATGCAGGAATATTGAAATAAATGCACTGGGACAATGTGTATAGATTTAGTCACTTTATGATTTTTAAAGTAAGTTTTTCCAAAAGAAGTCACACATCAATATGAAAGAATTAAAGAAAGGTAGGTGCTCTACTTTGTTACCTGCTGGAATGCAATATACCAGAGATGGAATGGCTTTTAAAAAGGGAAATTTAATAAGCTGCATGTTTACAGTTCTAAGCCCATGAAAATGTGCAAATTAAAGCATGGCTATAAAAATGTCTAATCTAAGGCATTAGGGAAAGATACCTTATTCAAGAAGGCCAATGAATTTCAAGTTTCTCTCTGAACTGAAAAGGCACATGGCAAATATGACAATGTCTGCTAGCTTCCTCTTCAGGCCTCTTGCTTCATGAAGCTACCCCAGGGACTCATCTCCAAAGGTCTCTGGCAGTGTGGGCTCTCTGCTTCATGGCTCTCATCATTCTGTCATCTTTCTCTGCTCTCTCAGAAATCTCAAGACTTTTCAAAAATGCTTCCTCTTTTAAAGGATTCCAGTAAACTAATCAAGACCCACCTGGAGTGGGTGGAGTCACATCTCCCTCTATTCAAATTTAATCCCCGTGATTGGGTAGTATCTCCACATCTCTGCGGAGATAAGCTAATCAAGTCTCCAACCTATAGTGTTAAATAGGGGTTAGAGGAAATGGTTGTTCCCACAAGACTGATTAGGATTTAAAACATGGCTTTTCTAGGGTACATAAATCCTTTCAAATCAGCACAATAGGGGTACATAATGGAGATAGGCATGAGGTTAGAACACCAGGTCTTTAAACTTGCTGGAGTTGAGGCATCAAATTGGCGCTAAGCTTTCTGGCACCAAGATTTGATATCACATACATACTAGTTATGATATTGTGCCCTGAAATTGTTAGGTAAAATTGAGAGCTTTGGACATGGTTCTATAAGAAATGTTCTTTTTCACCAGTAAACATTTCCTTTAAAATTTCTCCATAAGAATTCTCAGGTTTGCCTTCTTGCTACTCTATCTACATATGTGAGAGACTGCCCAGGTGAGAATTATTTTCATATTCCATATCTCCTCTGCCTTATGCAACTGAAATTGTATGGAGGCAATCAATACGATGTTTTACCATCCTCAACCTAGAAAAGGGAGTACCTTTATTCATCTCTAAATAATAATAATAAGAAGAAGAATACTTTCAAATATATTAAGCTATTTTGATACCAGGATATAAAGATGAGAGTGCCAATATTGATTAAACATCACTAAATTAACCTGTATCGCAAGTGGACTAGGTTAATTTCAGCATTTACTCATTTTCTAATTTTAACTACAATGTTTCATTTTATGTAAATGGTGATGTTACACCTTTATGTACTTGGAGTTCATATTAAGTGATGGAATGAAGTGAAGTGCTAAATTCCTTTCATATTTTAGTTCCAGATGGTTAGCAACTGCTCACATTTCTAGACCCAAGACTTCTCTAAGCTGTGTACTAACAGCAATTCAGCCTTTCCCTTTATATTATGTAACACCATTGTGTTATATTCACTGATCTGGACACTTGTAGACTGATTATTAAAGTCTCTGAAAATGGGTATCATGATGGCTTCAGATACTGATATCCAAAAATATTCATTTACAGGGAATGCTCAGCCTTAACTCTAGTCATGTAGCCACCTAAGCTTTTAACTCTGGATGCATACTCAGATATGCATTCAAGACGAAATAAAAGCCAGAGAGGAGACTCCTAAATTTACGGATAGGCAACATTATCGTAAAAACTGTATCTGATGTTGGTTAGTGTCACTCTGTTTTTAAAAACATAAAGAATCAATTTTAGTAATTTTGTGACAATTAGATATTCTTCCATTGTCTTCAATTGCATATTGTTGCTGATGAGGGGCTCAATTTTTGTGCTTTTGTAATTGTTCTCTCTTTTTAAATGTAATTTTGTGGCTACTCTTGATATTCTGTGGACTAACTGGGAACACATTTTTTTTTTAATTATCTTTAGGGCTGAGTGTGATTTTTAAAATCAGAGAGAAATTATATTATTTCTTTAACAATTTCTTCTCATCCTTTATGTTCTGTATTTATATCAGGAATATGTTGTAATTTCTGGAAGTAATCTTTTTGTCTATCTTTTCTCTTGTGCTTTTCAATTCTATTTCTCTTAAATTCTTCTGAAATTTCTTCAACTTTATATGTGATTATTACTTTGGCCTTGAGCCTATCCAGTGCTTAATTTTAAGCTTTTCTATTCATATATATTAATCTAGGCGAGAATTTTCCTTTTTGTTCCTAACTGCTCATTTTTCAGCCTCTTCATAGTTTACCAGTTTGATATGATTTGAAATAAAGAGAAGTGTGACTATGTAATGACAGATTACTCTGCACCACAACAGTATTTGTAGATCTTTATCTGAGTTAAATTCTGCAACAACTCCCTGGGTTAGCCCATTTTACAGATTGGGGCCCTGAGGGGAAAAGAGATTAATTTACTTGGATAAGGTTGTACAGATAGTGGATAATCCACACTCTTAAGATTTCTGTTTATGTTAAAATTTCTCATCTGTCACACAGTTTTTTTTTCCCCTCTATGGATGGAACTAGTCTGTTCATTTCTTTACACATCTCAGATATTTATTTTAAAGTCCTCTGAGGCTACTCATTGCTCTAATTCCCGAGCATGAATCCTCCAGGTATTCAATTTATGATTGTCTTTGTTAGCATTGACCTTTCTCACATGTGCATTGGTTATAAGTGTGTGTGGTCTGTGCATTCAAATTCCTTGAGGTTACATCCTCAGGAGTCTCCTGTGGCCATGGGTCATGGAAACCTTCCAGAGAATGGTTTATTGGCTGTCCCTGCCTCTCTCCAGATGGGTTCCCCAGTCCTGAAGTAGGTCGTTTGTGCAAAGTTCAATCACACAGCTGTACGTCTTATGCTCAGAGTTTCACGTATTCACAAATTTCATTTCTCCTTACTTTCAGAGTTGGACCCTAGACTAGCATTTGCACATGGGGCTGTCATTTCCTGAAATCAGCTCCATCATGGGAGTCGCATAGTTCCTACTACTTTATGTGCACAGGGTTCACAGTCCTGTACTTTCCCGCTTATTTGGAGACAGTACATCATGGACTGCTCAGCTGCAATTCTTGGTTATTAACATGGTTATGAGGTGCCTTTGTGTTTTCATTTCTTTTATTTTCAGGGTGCGTAGGCATTTCACTTACTTGTCCTCAACTCAGAGAAGTATGTTTAGTATAAGTCATCTGGAAATTTCTGAGGTTGGCACGGGAGGATATTTTCCCTTCTGTTTATCTGGCATCTTAATCAGAAGTCTATCCCTTCTATCCTTTTAAATTTAAATCTTCAGCACAGTAATTATCTGGACCCAGATCACCAAAACTTTCCTGTGTGAATAGTTGTGACTTTGAGTGTGTCTGATCCTTGAAAAGTTTCCTTTCTCCTGACACCAACTGAAAGATGTATTTCCTTTTTTTTTGAATTTTTAACATTTTTATTGTGAAATATAGCATATATACACAAAAGCAATATATTTCAAAGTAAATTGTAGCAAGTAGTTATGGAACAGATTTCAGAATTTGATTTGGGTTACAGTTCCATAATTTTAGGTTTTTCTTACTAGCTGCTCCAAGATGCTGGAGACTGGAAGAAATATCAGTATAATGATTCAGCAGTCATACTCATTTATCAAATCCTATCTTCTATGTTTACCTCCTCCTTCTCCTTTGACATTTCTCCCAATTTTTAGGGGTATTTGGGCTATGCCCATTCTAATTTTTTCATGTGAAAAGGGGTGTCAATAATATGGTATAGGAGGATGGAACCAGTTGATATCTGAAGAGGCTGGCCTTTCTGGGTTTCAGGATTTATCTGGCCTGTGAAGCCATCTGGAAGCTGTAGACTTCTGGAAAGTAATCTTAGACGGTGAAACTTTTGTAGAATCTCAAATAAAGACGTAGATGCTCTTTAGGGTTGATAGGAATGGTTTTGGTTGGAATTTGGCAAACTCTGGTAATTAGCAGTATCTAGTTGAAGTTAGTGTAAGAGTAGCTTCCAGAATAGCCTCTTGACTCTATTTGGGCTCTCAATCACTGATACCTTATTTTCTTACCTTTCTTTTCCCCCTTTTTGTTAGGAAGGCATTGTCAATCCCACTGTACCAGAGCCAGACCCTTCCTTGGGAGTCATGTAGCACATTGCCAGGGAGACTGCCACCCCGGATGTCATGTCTCACATAGGGGGAGGGTAATGATTTTTCAGAGTTGGGCTTAGAGAGAGTGAGGCCACATCTAAACAACAAAAGAGGCCCTCTGGAAGGATCGCATAGGCATAACTATAAGTAGACTTAGCTTCTCTGCTACAGAAATAAACTTCACAAACACAAACCTCCAGATCAAGTGCTTGGCCTATTATCTTGGGAGTCCCTAATATTTCAGACAGTATCCGTGGTAAAGCTTAATAGTTCAATTTTTTTCTCCAGCCCCTAAGGGGACTTTGATGATACTTTTAAATTATCTGCTTAACATACACTGGGATGTGTCTGGGTATTACATTAAGTTATACAGGATTGCAAGTGCTCATTCCCACCCTGGGCTCCATGTGCTTGGGTTGTTTAAATGAGCCATCCAGCAGTGCTGAGTTACACAATGTTCTACAGAAAATGTAGGTTGTGCATAATCTAAACCTCTCTTCCTTGGGTCTCATATAGTAGCTGAAGTTCTAAGATACCGACAATGTTATCCTCACCCCTATATTCCATTTTACTTTAGTCTCGACCTGATCACTTCATTCTTAACTCTAATTGAAGGCTGATCTCTTTTTCAATTTCTGTAACAGTTGCTTTGTGTCGCAATGCTGACTTTCTAGAGCTGCAGAATTCCAGCTCTCAGTCTTAGGTGTCACACGGGTAGCCAAAGTTCAAGGGCGTTACCAGGTTATACAAATATAGCACAGCATCTCAAAATCTAGAAATAACATTGATAACTCTGGATTAAATATAACTGCTATAACTAGGCCCCAATTTTCCTATAAATATCTTCTAAATGAGATCATAAAATATCTGTTCTTTTGTTTCTTGCTTCTTTTGCACCACATAATGTCCCTAAGGTTCACTTACCTTGTTGCATGCCCCACGACTTTGTTACTTTCAGTACCTGCATGATATTCCACCATGTGTCTACACCACAGTTCACCATTCTATTTCTGAGTCAGTGTATCCTTCAGCGACCTCTATCCATTGGTCATTGCGTATAATGTTCAAAGTCAACAATCCATGTCTCACATTATCCTCACTTAGTTCTACAATCATCAACACTCCATTTTAGACAATTTTCACTGGTCCAAAGAGAAAACTAACCAACATACCCTCACCAAATAGAAAATCCAAACTCACCCCCCCTCCACAATTATTTACCCCTGGTATTGCTGTGATACTGTTGATGTCTTCCTGTTAAATACAGACCATAGCATTTAGTAGTAGTTTCTTCTCTATACGCCTCTGCTATTTACTCTTTGTACCTTTGAGGTAATTCACACAAGGACTTATTTATATTTGTAATGTTACTTGGTGGGATACATGGCTCTCTACAACCCTTTTCAATCTTGTTCACCTTCAGTATGGCAGTGTTACTTATAGACCCACTAATGAACTGCCTTCACTTCTGTCCATTCCCTTACATTTAAGTTCAACCTCATTAGCTAACAATATTTGCTTTTAATGCAGGATTTTAATGGGTCTTTATCTGCCATTTGAAGTCTAAGAAGGAGTCAAGGGCAGCTCATCATGGACAATGGGAAAATACAATTATATGTGATTTTACTGTTTAATAGAGATATGAATATTTTCTCCAAAATTCATTTTATTCCCCATTGACATTGAAACTTTGAAATCAGACAGGATGCTTTACCCATAGAAGGGCAGACAAAAATGGGTGGCTTTTAGTAAACTCTGAGCAGAGAATGTTTATCTGCATGAATGCTATATGTGTACCTAAAGGATAAGGGCGGTCATTGTGCCAGCCTGAGCATGGCCCTTAGAAAACCTGGATAAGATTTCCAGAGTTCTTTAATTGCAAAGAAAAAGAGTTCAACCGAGTGTTCTCCCTTAGTACTATTTTTCTTTATTTCAATGAAATAGCTGCCGATTTTATTACATGCAGAATTATACAGAACACAGACATTCTCAGTCCCTTTAATTAACAACCCTCTCAGAAGGCCATGGAGAAATGACAGGGCAGTGTATCACCTCTGAAATGATCTCAGAGTGCTGAAAGGCTCTGCAATGGCCAAGCTCTGGTGATATAACATGTTTCAAACTTCCAAGTCTCAAATACACCTGTATATTGTGTGCACTTAAATTCAAGATGGAGCTTTTCATTGTTAAAGACCCTTAAAGTTTAGCATCACACAAAAGGGACAATTGAAAAATGATCTTCAACTAAATGCTATCCTTCAAGTAGTCTTCACATGGAAACTGAGACATCTTTCTGCACCGGACTTAGTTCCTCGTTCAGTACTATGTAGGCATAGGGAAAACTTGGAACTGGCAAATCATCAATTTATTTGACAAACATGTATTTAATGGGCACTCTGTGTCAGGTGTCCTGATAGGTTTTCTCAATGAATAAGATGGAATCCATGCTCTGGAAGAGCTCCCACGCTTATGGATGAGATAGCTGTATAAGCAATTAACTTTAAAACAATGTACTATTATAATAGCAGATAATAAAAATGCTATTAGAACAGAAATGAAGAATTAATTAGGCCTGTTTCAGGGAAATCAGGGTCTAATCAGTAAAGCATATCATTAAGCACTTGAGAAGAGTGAGGTTAAATTATATGTATGATGCCAAATATTCTCATCTGTCTCTTGTGAGGCGGCAGAGGGAAACTGTACATCACCTGCTAGTGAGAATAATTCCCCATTGCCATGCTGATTTGCTGTAACTGAAGGGAGTATATTATAACTCTCAGGTGTATTGAAGACCCTCACAAAAAAATTAACTATGATTGCATTTATCAATATGGAAAAAGTGAAAACTGGGGGAAAAGGTCAAACACATGTAGAAACTATGACACACTTAAATCTACCTCTGTAATTCATTCATTTCTTCAACATCTATTATAATTGTGCTGAATTTGTCCCCCATTTCAGGCAAGTGTTCATATGTATCTACTACACATACATGAAAACTTTCTTGATCTTATGATCCAAAAGAACGTCATTATGTTTTAAAACCTACTATTTTGTTTTTAGCACTATCTGGCATATATACTTTACTTGTCACTCATCTCTTTCCTCCTAGAATATAAAATCCCTGAGAATAGGGGTTACATTTGTTATGTTAACTGCTGTGTTCTTAAAGCCTTGAACAATGCCTGTAAAATATATATTTTTAAAATATATATTTATAGAATATCTGGCTGACTTAATTATATTACAGAGTTCCTATTAAATGGCAGATATTATGATAATGTCATGAAGTCAAAGTCGACAGTCTCCTGATATGTGAAGGAGTTCATATGAATGGGCTCTCTAGACCCTACAAATAACTGGAATGTAGAGTGACAGCTGATAAAGCATATGCATACACAGTACTTTGAAGGCATAGTTGAGTCTTCTGGTTTGAAATTGTTATATACCACACAAAAACCATTTTTTTCAATCCTGATCCAATTTTGTGGGGCTAGACTTATTGTTTAGGGTGGAACCTTTGATTAGATTGTTTCCATGGTGATGTGACACACCCAATTGTGGATGTGGCCTTTTGATTAGATTGAGTTGTGACTGTGACCGTTCAAAGAGGGTCTTGATTAGTTTACTAGAGTCCTTTTAAAAGGGAAACATTTTGGAGTTGCTTCAGAGCCAACACAGATAGAGATGTTTGGAGATGCAGAAAGAAAATGCCCCCCAGGGAAAGCTGTTTGAGATCAGAAGTCAATGACCAGTAGAGGCCACTGACATGACTTCTGAGCTGACAGAGCTGTTCTCAATGCCATTGGCATTTCTTAAATCAAGATGTCTTTCTCTGGATGCCTCCTTAGTTTGGATATTTTTATGTGAACTTGTAACCTAATAAATCCCTGTTGTGAAAGCCAACCCCTTTCTGGTATATTGCATTCTGGCAATATTAATAAACTAAAACAGGGAGGAAATGACTGTTAAGTCTTGGAAGATTGGGGAAGATGTCAAAGACCAATTTGCACTGAGATGTGATGGTTGAATAAGACCTTGATTGTGGGAAAGCATAAAGTCATTATAACAGAGGGAGGTGCTTATGAAAGGTCCTTAGAAGGATTGAATACCTAAGCTTGGGCAGTAATTACAGTAAAGTAAAGAACATTGCTGGGTGGGACTATCAGGAAATGAGACTGGAAAGATATATTAGGAACAAACTGTAAAGAGCTGTGCAAAGAGTGTGAGGCTTTGTTCTGAGTCATCAAGCATTGCTTTTTAAAAAAAAGAAGAAATATTACATAATAAAGCATATAGGTCATGAAACTATAGCTCCTGGACCAACAGTTGGTTTTGCAAATGAAGTTTTATTGGCACACAGCGATACCTATTTATTTACATATTGACTATGGCTACTTTCGTGCTATTATGGCACTTTTCAGTGGCTGAGAGTCAGGTATGGTCTCCAAAACTGAGAATATTTGATACCTGGCTCTTTCCAGACAGTTTGCTAACTTGAGAGAAGAGAAAATAGAGGGAAGACACCGATAAGAAGTCTGTTGCAATGGTTCTGTCAAGCACAGATAATAGTTTGAATTGATTGTGATAGACTTAACAAGATTTGTTGAATAAGCAATTTGTTGAATAAACAATGTAAAGAAGGAAATAAATCATAATTGAGACACTATAGGTCGTTTGTGTTTTGCATTCATATAAGAAAGGCAGTTTCCCCTTAGAAAATCCTGTGATAGTTTGTGCATGCTCTATCGCTGATACAAATTAAAGTTCTTTCCTGGTAACTAGACATGTCATTTTTCCCTACTTGGAACCTCTTTTATCTTCAATGTGCCCAACTGCCATTTATTTCTCCCAAAATTTTTCCTCTCAAAATAAAATTCTGCCTTTTATTTAGAGGAGATATTAAAATGGAGTTACTAGTGGCAGGTGATTTTGTGCTGCTGAAAAGGCACCTATGGATTTAGCAGAGCAGGCACAGTTCACCAAATGAACTTGAAACTAAGTGAAGACAGAACCCAGATGAGCCCAGAGAAAGCTAGGGGTGAGGGGCACGGAGGACCTCAAGGGTGGTTTGCACAAAGACTTGAAGAGGCCCATTCAGTGTCGCCAAGATATGAATGGCTGTGAAAGGATTTATGTTTCTATTCTGTATGTTGAAAAACATTAATCACAAACCTGATTTTGAAACTTATTTCATGATATATTTAAAAGTAAATATAGAGCAGGACACGGTGGCTCAGCAGGCAGAGTTTTCGCCTGCCATGCCAGAGACCCGGGTTCAATTCTCTGTGCCTGCCTGTGCAAAAAGAAAAGAAAATATAAAGCTAATGAATAAATAGAACTATCCTCATTCCAATAATAAATAGTTGACAAGATTCTACCACTATATGCAAATTTTCATGCTATTCTGAAGCCATAATTAAAAACTACATTATAATATCTTTATTTCCTTGACCTTTTAATGCTGAGCTGAGCTATCATTAACTAAGAGAATTGCCAAGATAAAGCCTCTAATTCCTGGCCCTAGCTTTGTCACACTGAGGCCTTCAGAAGATTATTTACCTGTCATTTCTCAGTGTTCTCCTCTGGGCTTATAGACAAAATCCTACAAGATTATTTCTCTTTATGAAACACAAAATATAAGGCCTTGCATTCAGAGATTGTCAACCTTAGAGCTTGGAGAAATGTCTTAAAGTATGGGGTTTTGAAAGGGGTCGATCTGGTTTCATAAACAATGTTGGAATTGAATCGTGTCCCCCACAAACAACATGCCCCAGAGTTAATCTGCCTTCCTGTGGGTTTGAACCCATCTGTAATAGGTCCTTTGAATATGGTACAATTAGTAAATAAACTTATTTCTGAATAAGATCTTTGATGAGGCCAAATTGAATCGGGGTAGGCTTTAATTTCTATCACTGGAGCTCTTATAACATAGAGGGATTCAGAAACAGTGAGTCAGTAGAAGGCAGAAGTCAGTGGAAATGAGATCAGCAGACATAAGGAAAGAGAGCTTTGCCATGTGACAGAAGATTGCTGGAACATTATAGACTCTGAGAGAAAAGAACCCTTGTCCATTCTTTGAGGTTATACTTCTAGCCTCCCAAACTATGAGATAGTATATTCCCATGCCTCCAAAGCTGTGAGGCTATATATTCCCATTGTTTAAGTCAACCCAAGTGTCGTATTTGCCACAGCAGCCCTGGTAAACTATTACTCATTCAGCTTATTATTTAAATGCTCTGAGCCTCCACTTTGCCTAGCAACATAGACACTAAGATTTATTTCCTAGGGTGGATATGGGGATTAAATAAGATTTTGCATATAAATAATAAAGCCAAGATTTTAACATATAGGAGATGCGTAATAAACAACAGGTTAGATAACTGCCACTATCAACTTTTGTTGACTTCTCATTTTCAGACTCTGCTACCACTTCTGGCACCATGTTACTTTTTGACTCTTGCCACAATCATTGCATCTCATCTCTCTTTTCTTTCTGGAGATAACTATATTCACTTGCTCTTCCTCCATCAACTCACCTTATATCCTTGACCTATTGTTCGCTTTGTTGAACCTGCATTATATATGCCACATGTCTTCTGCTTTGCTACTTCCAGAAGGCCCTAAATATTTGCATCTGATTCCTCCCATACTGCTAGAATTATCCAATTTGAAACCCCCACAAAAGTGTGCTGTTCATAAAATTTACAATCAGACAGAGATAATTTTAGAGCAAAGAGGAATGCTATTAATAATGACAACAAGATATGTGACATCAATTAGGGCTTTCCCAAGAAAACACATATATACAGTTAATTTACTTAAAAGTTACTGCTGAAACTTTACTTCAAAAGCACAGTACAATACATTTCCTTATTGCCATTGATCATTCAGGACCTTGCAAATTGCTTCATTTCGGAAAAAGTGCTGATTGTTATGGTTTCTGCATGCTCAGATCAGGTTTATGCAGTGAAATTGGGCATGGCTCAGTGCCCCAGATGCTTGCCCTCAAAAGAAGAGGTGATAGTTCCAAAAGCAGAAAACCCAGAGAAATTATAAGCCCAGGTAATCACTGACTCTGTGTTACCAAATCACATCAACCATTCTGACAGTGGGGCTTTTTTAGTGATTCATTTACTTTTCGAAATAAAGATCATTGTAGATGGCAAAAATAAATTCGTTGCATTTTGCTTATCAAAATACAAAGAGCGCCAAAACTCAAGAATGATGGCAGCAGCAATTAATCTGCATCTTGGTGTAGCTCATCTGTGCGTACACTGGGTTTAATTTAAAATGGCAAAGCAAGGGTGTGCTGGTTTGAAAGGATGTATGGACCCTAGAAGACATGTTTTAATCTAAATCCCATTTCATAAAGGGAGAATAATCCCTATTCAATACTGTACATTTGAAGCTGTAATCAAATCATCTCCCTGGAGATGTGATTTAATCAAGAGTGGGTGTTAAGCTGGATTAGGTGACGACATGTCTCCACCCATTTGGGTGGGTCTTGATAAGTTTCTGGAGTCCTATAAAAGAGAAAACATTTTGGAGAATGAAAGAGATTCAGAAAGAGTGAGAGAAAAATGACATAGCCACGAGAAGCAGAGAGCCCACTGGCCAGAGTCCTTTGGAGATGAAGAAGGAAAACACCTCCCAGGGAACTTCATGAAACAAGAAGCCGGGATAAGAAGCTAACAGATGATGCCATGTTCACTGTGTGCCTTTCCAGATGAGAGAGGAACTCTGACTGTGTTTGCCATGTGCCTTTCCACTTGAGAGAGAAACCCTGAACTTTATCGGCCTTCTTGAAACAATATATCTTTCCCTGGATACTTTTGATTGGACATTTCTATAGACTTGTTTTAATTGGATATTTTCTTGGCCTTAGGAGTGTAAACTAGCAAATTATTAAATTCCCCTTTTTAAAAGCCATTCTGATTCTGGTATATTGCATTCTGGCAGCTAGCAAATTAGAACAAAGGGTAGATAAATCAATATGCTGTTTTACTAGATTTCTGACATGTGCATATAGGAGCTAAGTACTATAGTTGGGTGAAGCCCCCAGTAAGTCAAAGAACATTCATTGAGCCGGTGCTAACATTCGCAGGCACCGTGCTAGTCACTTGAGATGCTGCCCTTGGTTTGTGCAGGGAAAATAAAATCAAACACCTTGTGATGCCTTTCAATTCACATCACTCAGGCTGTTGGGACACCCTTGTCAACTCCGCCCTTTTTTTCCATATAGGACACATATGTAGACTGAGGGTGACTTAGCATTTTCCCCCTTTAGCATTTTCCCCCTTTAAGAAAAGGGGGAAAAATGATGCCCTAGAGGGAACCTGGTAGTATTTTCTAGTAACCGGAATAGCAAAAGGAAGTGTGCCTTCTGGAATCTCTTTTATCAGTTATTACTTCCAGTGAATTCTTTGTTGCTGGAAACCACCCTATTAATTCAAGTAGACCCCACGAACACAGTCCCATCAGATAGGCATCCTTGCCTGCGGGACTGATGATTCACCACAAGGACTTGGCTCTTTCCTCTCTTTCCCCTCCATAAATCAAGTTATGTTTCTAGTGTTTTGGGTAGTGAGACCACTGCACTGAACTTTCTGATTTGTTCCACTCACTCAGAATTCTGGTTACTATTCAGATTTTGTTCATCTGTCATATTTAAAAATTGTCTCAGAGGCTTGGAGTCCCTGGTCAAACTATGACATCTGAATCTACTACTGGAGAGCAGACTCACAGGGAAACGTAGTATCAAATAAAGCAAACTTCCTTCCACTGAACGTCTTTCCAAGCCCAGTTAATCTCTGCTCCCTTTCACACATACCTCTAAGAGTCATTAACATGAGTTATATTTGTGCATTTGTCCGCAATCTATGGGGAGAACTTTAGGGAGGTGTGTGATAAAGGAAAAAAGGAAGATGGGTTGTGGAGAGAATCATTTTGCGTTCTGATTTCTACACTGAGAAGGATCGCCGTCTAGTGATATTGAATTGCTGGTCACTCAGTCAGGGACCCCCCCAATTTCACGAGGAGACATTGATGAAGGGCCCAGAAATAAAAAAGAAAGGCCGAGATTCAGAGACCCGGCTAACATTAAGCCACATCTGGAGAGGGGACCTGCAGTGGAGACCACGAAGGCAAAATTTGGGATGAAACAGAGCAAATGCAGTAATAATGGTATCTACAGTGGCAGTGAGCCCAGGGCCAGAGCACAGAGGGCCAGGCCCGTGAACAAAAGCCCCCACGGCTCTTCAACAGCCTTGACTTTATTTTAGTTCATGGTGAGCAGCCCCTGAAGTGAGAGAAGAAAGGAATTGGCTGCATACATTGTGGAAAAGGAGTTAAATCTCCTGGCCTGTTAGGCATTTTTCTCCTTATTTCTGGATGATATTCCCAGAGGGAAGAAAACAGCAGGTAAATTTGTTTACTCTCCTTGCAAACATGCTGATATTTATGTCCCGGCAAATGGACTAATGATATTTACCTGGAGAAAAGCGCTTATTTATGGAATATGTTTTTGGAGGATATCCCTGGTTTAAGATAAATTATGGTAAACCATCCTAAAACCTATGGAAAATGTCTTGTAAACTAAAACAGTTATTCATGCTAAAAAATGAAGACATTTCATTGCCTACATGCTCCCCACTCTAGGAGATGATTTTCATCCATCCTCTGGACCACAGGGGATAAACAGGACCGAGAGGGCCCATGGCTGTCCCATCTCTTCCTGCTTTGCCTTCTGCCCATTATTTGTTTTCTTGAAATTCTTAGTAAATCTTAACATAAGGTAGGGTTTCGGATATGGTGAGTTCATTCTGTCCATGTGACGCTCTATGTAAGCTCTCCAGTGTGATTTAGGTTGAGTCGTTAGGGATATTGTCTTCCTGGGTACAAAAAAGGTAAAAGAAGGAGAATGTGTAAGGAAACCCATAATTTGTTCTAAAACGACTCACAATATTTGAAATTCGTTATGGAAAAATATCTATTGATAGATACACATTCATAATGTTGAAAATTTTGTGGAATTAAAGTTCTCACGATGATTTTCTTTTTGCACAATAATTACTGATACATAAAGCTTTATTTCTGGTTATAAAAGTTACACCAGAAAATTAGGAAAACCTAAAGGACTATGACGAATAGAGTCAGAATCTTCACATCCATCAGGTAAATATGTTTAATCTTTTAATTCTTCCTCTCAATCTCTCTCTCACTCTGTCATCTCCCTTATAATTGATTTTAAACAGAATTGGGATTATAGTCATTAGTGCTTTGAAGCTTGATATTTAACTTAAAATATTTAGCATGGCATTTCCCAATGCCATTTAAAGTTCTCCACACTCAGAACATGTTTTTTGTAATATGCTGTCGTAAAAATAGAGAAAAATGTATTTAATTAGCACCTTCTTAGTGGGTGTTTAATCATTTGTAACTTTTACAAATGTAAATAAGACTGTCATAATTATCACTTTATTCATATATTTATAGTCATGCATTATCATTTTAATGTAATAGGTAAATGTGTGAATTATTTATTTATCCATTCTATGCCTGAGGGGCATTTGGGTAGTTTCCAGTTTGGAATTATTCCATCTATTACTGCTCTAAACATTTTAATGCCTGCCTTTTGGTGAGCATGTGTGCCTAGCAGTATAACTTCTGGATTACAGGGTGTTACTGCCTTTAACTTCCTCCCCTCCTTTTATCTGTATTCTGCTTAATAGCCACAGCTATTTCTCTTTCATTTGTGGCTTTCCCTAGAAGGGAATGTTGACTGAGAGAGTTTAGACTCTGTAGACTGTTCCAGCTCCTTCACACCTTGCCGCAGAGCTCTTGCATTCACCTGTTATTGGCATATGTAAAATTTTCCCGGTCTCAGCTGCTGTCATCAGCTTGGCACAATGATCTTTCCATTGAATGCCTTTTAATTATTTGGGTTTTACTGTTGCTCACTTTTGCTTTCTTCTGCCAGATGCTGCTCTGACGCAGTTTTTTTATGGTCAACAATTTGTCCCGGAACAGTGGATCTTATGGGGTTCACTGGCCTGTAACTTACCACCTGGTTTTGTTGTAGAGCTTTGGATTTGTCATTATATTTGGCCTATGTTTTGTGAGGAGCTTACGTACAGTAGGGTACAGGAAGGAAGAGATACCAAGGAGATGTTTGAAAGAAAGTTTATTATACTCATAAGCTCTAGAGACAGAGTCACTGAATGCCTCACAGGCCCCCCTAGGAACAAGTCGGGAGTGTGAGTCTCTATGATGCAGGGGGACCCAAAGGAGACCGTGGAAACCTAGGGACTATGCTTTCTGTAGCAGCAAAGGGTAGAGTTTTAGCAGTTCTTTAGTCAGGTATATGCCTGGGGAGTGTTTACGTGAATTTGGCAGCCCTGTGAAGCCAGAGGGACTCTGGGCTAGTGGGGAAGGGAGTCTTGATGTGTTACCTGACAGCTTGGGGATTCACTAAGGGGAAAGGACATTAATAGCCCTTGGGTGTGTAAGAAAGGAACTCAGGATGGGTGATCATTAACCAAACACAAGCTCTTGGTTTCATTACTCTTGGTCCAGTCTTTCTGTTATTAGAGCAGGGGTTCAAAGAGATTAAGGACCTCTGCACCTCTGCCACCATCCTTCCCAAAATGTTTTATTTTCTTAGGAGGAATGTTTTGCTTTGAATATCAAATTACCAGATATTGTGTAAGAAAAATTGAAGCAATAATTTGTGACTTTGGACATTTTATCTTTTTCAGGTATTGACTGTGTTCTGGCAGGCAACTACAGTATGGAAAGATCGTATCAATCTAATCAAAGATGGATTTGATAGGGCTCCTTTTTTGTGTGTGAGAGAGACTTGCTATATTTATAGTGCCTGTTTTTTCCTATGTTGTGGTAATTGAGGAGATCCAAAGGAAATCCTGGAAGTTTGCTGGGATTCCTCTTCTATTGCAGGAATACCACCCCACCCTAACCATGTAGCAGCCGCTCAATCCTGCTTACAAATCGGTAAATGTCCAGGGGTAAACCAATGTCACATGGTGAGCTTCTGTCTTAGATCTGGTCCTCTCAATTCTTCACTGCCATGGTAACGTTCCCACATCTTCAGCCTTTTCAGAAAATAATGTTTTTTTCAGCTTTTCAAGTTATTCCTGGAAGGGTTGGTCTGAAACAAGCTAGCTAAACTATTTTTTGAAGTAGATGTTCTGCTTTTTTAACCTTTTAGTATTTGTTTCAAATTTTACAAAAGAACAGTCAGAAAGCAATGATGCGGTCTGTACCAAAATATTAAATGAATTCAGATGGGTAATTGTGGTTAATTTGTGGATGTTTTGCAATTTTTGCATTGATTCTGGAAAAAAACACTATTATCTGTACAACGTAAAGATGGATACACTAAATCAATCTTAATTACATCAATGAGCTTCTCCATATATTAGCATAATTATTATCTAATTTGTCATGGACCAAAGTACATCAATTAAAATGTCAGACTGTCACAGTGTTTCTGCAATTTTGTAATCACATTTCTTTTCTATCCCACTGGTAGTATCTAAAGTACATTGCTTCCTTTAATTTATTTATATACACATATGTAAACATCATAATTTTAAAGGTTATCAGTAATCCTGTATGCCCTAAATTAACCGCTTCATAAATAGCATGGCATATATTGCTTTTCACATGTTTATACTTTAATTTCAACTCTGCTGCCACACGAGGTTTTGTTGTCCATTCAATGTGATGTTCAATAAAAGTGATAAGAGAGGACATGCTTTTCCTTTTTTTCCCAATCTTTGGGGGAAAGACTTCAGTCTCTCACCAATAACTATAATGTCAACTGAAGCTGAAGGTTTTGCATATAAACCCTTGATGATCCTGATATGATTTCTCTCTACTTAGCTTTTATGAGAGTTTTTATCAGAATGGATGTTTATTTTTTTAATGCTTTTTCAGCATCTGTTGATAGTATATATTTTTTCTTAGTTGTTTTTTAAAGATATTACTTTAATTGATTTATAAGGATTGAATCAGTCTTGCATTTCTTGAGTGAACCATATGTAGTGCATTGTTATTTTTTAATATCTCACTGGGTATGATTTACAAAAAAATGTTGTGGCTATGTTCATGAGAGATGTTGGTCTGTAATTTTCTGAAAATATCTTGGTCTGGTTACGTTGTTAAAGTAATGCTGCCTCATAAAATGATTTGAAAATGTTTATTTCTCTTCCAAATATTGAAAGAGATTAGGTAGAAATGATGTGATTTATTCTTCATTAAGTGCTTGTTAGGATTCTTCAGTAAAACCATCTGGGCCTTGTGTTCTTGCTGTTATTGTTTATTTTGTTTTTGGAATATGTTCAACTATTAATTCATGGTCTTCAACATGTATAGTATATTTAGGTATCTTCTTCTCCTTGGGTGAATCTTGGTAGCTTGTTTCTTTCAACAAATTGGTCCATTTAATCTACTCCAATAGATTTGTGGAGATAACCAAAAGAGGGACAAGAAATAAAGTTTCAGCAGTTTAGAGCTTTCAGAGTGAGTTGAGTCTTTATAAAATAAAGACATGCATGAAAAGAAAATAATAGGTCAGGAATATGGGGAAAATACCCTTTGGAGGTGATTCTTATTCAAGCTCCCGTAAGATTTTGCAGATTGCCACCACATAGCGAGCCCCAACCAGCAGTATTCCTGCAAACCCTGCAGAATACTATGGGCTCTACTTAAGATGTCATAAAAGTTTTAATAAGTCAGTTTATTTTTTCAGAAAATTTAAGTTGACACATTTTTCCTGTGCCAGATAAGCCCTGAAACCTAGAGGTACCAGTTTTTCCTGGAACATAAAACAGTTTCATTTCGCTACCCCATAAGGGCGACACCCCATTCAAGCATGAGGAAGCTAAACTGTCATTGCCCGGATATTCCTGCAGATTCATAAAATAATAAAAAGAGAGGGAGGAGGTGTAGCAGAGAAGTTAAAATTTACCGAATGATTATGACTCCTGACTCACTATAGATATTTCCTTTTAGTTTCTAGTGTACTAGAATAGTCAGAAGGAAATCCCTCAACCTGTGGAACAGTAATCCAGTAGCCTTGATCTTTGAAACTGAAAGTACAACTATATAGCTTTTATCTTGTGATCATGTGACTGTTAAAAACCTTGTGACTGACACCCCCTTTATTCAGTGTATAGGTAGATGGGTAATAAAATAAAGACATGCATGAAAAGAAAATAATAGCTCAGGAATATGGGGAAAAATACCCTTCTGTAAACTGTGGGCAATAGTTAATAGTTCTACTTTAATAGAACAAATGTAACCACTGTAAAAAATAAAAAGGTAAAATTACAAAAAAAATGCTATGATCAATTGTAACAATGGCCCACACCAATGCAGATGTTGGTGGTATATTGGAATCCTGCATTTTATTTATGGTTGTTTTGTAAACCCACAACTTCTCTAATAAAAATTTTTTTTTTAATTTTTAAGAGATATGATTTTTTATATTATTCCCTTAATTATCCCATTAATTTCTGTAGTATCATGACCCCTCTTTCATTCTTCAAGTTGATAATTTGTGTTTCGTCTCTCTTTTCTTGGTTACTCTGGATAGAGGTTTATCAATTTTATTGGTATTTTCAAAAATAAGACATTTGTTTTGTTCATTTTCTCTAGGTTCTTCCTACTTTTAAAGTTAATGATTGCTGCTTTACTGTGTATTACCTTTTTTCTATTTGTTTATCTTTTTCCATATTGATTTCACATTTAATTCTGCCATGATCTGTATTTTGCATGATATCTGGTCTTTTAAATTGTTAAGATATGATTTATGTCCCAAAATGTGGTCCATCTTGGTGAATGTTGTACGTGAGCTTGAGAAAAATATGGATTCTTCTGCTGCTTTTTGGTGTGTTGTACAAACTTAGAGGATTTTCCTTTTTATGTCTCATGTATGGAGCCCTGTTTTTAGGTGCACATATGGTTAGGATTCTTTTTTTTTCTTTTCTTAAGAATTCACCCTTTATCATTGTATAATGTCTCTCCTTATCCATGAAAATATTCCTTGGTCAGAATATTTGTCTGAAATTAATATAGCTACTCTAACTTTTTAAAAATTATTTTTAGCATTGTTTTACTTTTAACATATCTACTTTTTATATTTAATGTTGATTTCATGTAGACAACACTTATTTGGGTTTTGTTCTTTACTCAATCTGCTTTTTAACTGGGTATTCAAATCGTTTATACTTGAAGTGATTTTTAATATAGTTAGACCAAATCAACCATCTTGTTAACCTTTTATACTCACTGCCATTTGTTCATTATTTTTTTCCTTTTCCTTCCTTCTTTAATTTTAATTGAGAATATTTTGTCTCCATTTTATGAATCAGTTGGCATAATATATACTTTCACAAAGTTTTAGTGGGTGCTCTTTGGTTTATAAAATACATTTTGAAAAAAAATCTTTCCATCTGGTAATTATGTTATATTGCTCACCTGTAGCACAAGTGCTTTATAATAGAGTATTCCAGTTTCTTCTCTCCCATCCCTTGTGATGTTGTCATTTATGTCATATTTATAGATGCTACAAAAAACAGGGCATTGTAACTGTTACTGCTTTAGGGCAGTTTAGTGTAAGGAAATAAGTTTATATTTTGATTTCATTTATTCTTTTTAACTGACTCCTTTTTTTGTTTGTTTAGAAGAAAATTTCTCACCTATATCTTCTCCCTTCAGTCCACAAAACTTTTTTTAAAAATTCTTGTAGGATAAATTAACCGGCAATAAATTCCCTCAGTTTTGTTTGTCTGAAATAGCTGTAATTCTCCTATCCTCCCAGTGTCTATTTTCAATATATATATAAAAATCGGGGGATGGCAATTTTTTCTCCAAGCCCTTGAAACAATGCTTATACTATCTTCTTGTTTGCAAGACTTCTGATGAAGCCTTCTGTAATCTTGTCCTTATTCCTTTTCAGTTAAGGAGTTCACCCTTCACGCTCATTAGCTCCCTTCGGGATTTCATCTTCTTTAACTTCAGTAGTTTGAGTATGATATGCCTAGAGGTGGTGTGTATCTGTGCATATGCCTACACTTAATTTATTCTGATTACTGTTTTTGAGCTTCTTGGATATCTGGTTTGTTGTTTGCCACCTATTTTGCAAAACTTTCTACATTTTTTTCTTCAAGTGTGTCTTCTTCTCAATTCTGTCTTCTCCAATTGCATGGATGAAGCGTTGTTTGATACTGTCCCACGGCCCTTCAGTGTTCTATTTGTATTCTTCTTCTTCTCATTTTAGATTGGATCATTCATGAGCATATCCTTGGGGGTTTGATGTCTACTGATGAATCTGTCAAAGGCACTGTTAATTTCTGTTACTGTGGGTTTTCTTTGTTATATATAATTCCTAGCATTCCTTTTTTTTTCTTAGAGACATTGTGGTTTTACAGAGCAATCGAGCTCTGTTAAAATATGGATTCCTTTATACGATTCCACCACCAACAACTTGCATTGATGTAGAACATTTGTTAAAATAAATAACATATTTTTATAATTGTGCTATTAAAGTCTATTGTTTAACTGGGGGCTCACTCTTTGTGTAGTGTAGTTTCATAGATTTTTTTTTTTCCTTTGCAGTAGTTCATGCAAGAACTCATTTATTTTTGTGGTGTTAATTAGTGGGATTCATAGGTCTGTACAACCCCTTTCAATCATGTTCACCTTCGATATGGCAATATCACTTACAGACCCTCTAGAGAACCACCTTCACTGCTACCTACTCCCTGACAATTAAGTTCAACCTCATTAACACACTGTTCACATAGGTCAAGCTTCTGGGTATCTCTAGGTCCCCAATATTTTGTCTTATAAGCCTCTGATTTTATGTTTTCCAGGCTCCATGGATTTTTATTAAAAGATTTTATTCTGTTACCATAAATATAATCTAGCACTTCCCCTTTGAATCACATTCAGATATATGTTTTCATGCTGTTAATTGTGTTCACAATGCTGTGCTAACATTACCAAAATATTTCTATCATTCCAAATAGGAACCCTGTACATTTTAAGCCTTAACTTCCCATTTCCTATCTCCATACTGACCCCTGGTAACGTATATTCTAGATTCTGACTCCATAGGTTCACATGCTCTAATTGTTTCAAAACAGTGAGAACATATAATATTTGTCTTTTGTGTCTGAATTATTTCACTCAGTAAATGCCCTGACAGTTAATCATGTTGTCGCATTTATCAGGACTTCATTCCTTTTCATGGTGGTATAATATTCCATTAATGGATATGCCACATTTTATTTATCCATTCATCGATTGATGGGCATTTGGGTTGCTTCCATCTTTTGGAAATAGTGAATGATGCTGCTATGAGCACTGGTGTGCAGACATCTGTTCCTGCCCTGATTTCAATTCCTTTGGGTATATACCTGGTAGTGGGGTTACTGGGTCAATAGGCTTCCTGAGGAGTCACAAATTGTCTCCCCCAGATGCTGCACCCTTTTACATTGCCACCAGCAATGAATGAGGGTTCCTGTTTTTTTGGCATCCTCTCCAACACATGTTATTTTCCATTATTTTAGTAGCAGCCATTCTAATAGATGTGAAATAGTATTTCATGTGATTTGACTTACATTTCCCTAATAGTTGATGCTGAGCACTTTTTCATGTGTTTTATGGCCACTTGTATATCTTCTTTGGAGAGATGTCTGTTCAAGTCTTTTGCCCATTTTTAATTATGGGTTTTGAGGTTAGTGCTCAGATTTGAAGTCTTTCTTATTTTAGTTAAGTTGAAGGACTTTGTGTATTCTCGATATTCATCCTTTATTGGATATGGAGTTTCTAAATGTTTTCTCTCATTGTGTAGGTTATTTTACTTTCATGACAAAGTCTTTTGGGGAACAAAAGTTTTTAATTTTGATGAGATCCTATATATCTATTTTTTCATATGTTGCTTGTGCTTTTGCTGTAAAGTTTAAGAAATCGTTGCCTAACACTGGGTCCTGAATATAATTCCCTCCTTTGGTCTATACGTCTATCCTTGCACCAGAATCGTGCTTTGATTACAATGACTTTCTAATAAGTTTTAAGGTCAAGGAAGGTGAGTCCTCCAATTTCATTATTTTTTTTCAAGATGCTTTTTAGCTATTTAGGGCCCTTGTATATTACCCTTCTATATAAATGGAAGCAATCCAAATGCCCATCAATTGATGAATGGATAAATAAAATGTGGCATACTCATTAATGGAATATTATACCACCACGAAAAGGAATGAAGTCCTGATATATGATACCACGATTAACTGTCAGGACATTAAACTGAATGAAATAATTTGGACACAAAAGACAAATATAGGAGTTTTATGGTTCTACAGCTCACATTAAAGTCTCTGATCCATTTTGAGGTGATTGTTGTATATGGTGTGTTGATCACCTTTCTCTCTCTCCTTTTTCTTCCTTTTTTTACAAAAATGGAGCCAGTTTTTCCAGCATCATTTATTTCAGACTGGCCTTCCCCAATTAAGTGGTTTTGCCACCTTGTCAAAAATCACTTGACCAGAGATTTGAGGGTTGATATTTGGGCGCTCAATTCTGTTCCTTTGGTCTATACGTCTATCCTTGCACCAGAACCGTGCTTTGATTACAATGGCTTTCTAATAAGTTTTAAGGTCAAGGAGGGTGAGTCCTCCAATTTCATTATTCTTTTTAAAGATGCTTTTTAGCTATTAGGGCCCTTCTATATAAATTTGATGGTTGGCTTTTCTGTTTCTGCAAAGCAGCTTATTGGAATTTTTATTGGGATTGCACTGAATCTATAAATTGCCTTCAACAGAATTGACATCTTAATGGTATTTAGTCTTTCAATCCATGAACATGGCATGTTCTTACATTTATATAGGTCATCTTTAAATTCTTTAGCAATGTTTTGTTATTTTCAGTATATACATCCTTTGCATACTTGTTAGATTGTTGTCCATAGATGTATGATTCTTTTAGTTTCTATTGTGAATGGAATTATATTATTGATTTCTTTTTCTGATTATTAACTGCTTGTTTATAGAGACAATGCTGATTTTGGGGTGTTGTTGTTGTAACCCACCACTTTGCCAAATTCATTTATTAGGTCGAGGGGCTTTGCTGAGGATTTTTCAGGATTCTCTGCACTTAGGATCATTACATCTGCAAATAGGGAAAGTTTTATTTCTTTCTGTGGACTAAGATCCTTGTCTTGTGTCTGATCTTACAGGGAAAGCTTTCAGTCTTCCCATGGAGTAGGATCTCAGCTGTGGGATTTTCAAAGATGCTCTTTATCATGTCGAAGTTTTATTCTATTCCTAGTACTCTAAGTGCTTTTATCAGGAAAGGGTGCTATGTTTTGTCAAACGCCTTTTCTTCATCAATTGAGATGATCACACCATTTTTCCTTCATTCTGTTAATGTGGTGTATTATATTCACTGATTGTCTTATTTTGAAGCAACCTTGCATACCAGGAATAAATCCCATTGATCACAGTCATTTTAACATGCTGTTGGATTTGGGTTGCTAGTATTTTATTGAGAATCTTTGCATCTATGTCCATGGTTTACTGGTCTGTAGTTTTCCTTTCTTGTGATGTCTATCTGGCTTTGGTATGGGGGTGATTCTGCCTCATCAAACGAGAGTAAGAGTTTTTCCCTCCTTAATTTTCTGAGTGAGTTTGAGGAGTAGTAGAGTTAAGTGTTCTTGGAATGTCTGGTAGAATCGCCCTGTCAAGACATTTGTCCTGGGCTTTTCTTTGCTAGAGTATTGAGTCAATGTCTAGTAATAATTATTTTTTGAAGTTTTTAATTTCATCTTGAGTCAGTGTTGGTAGTTTTTGTGTTTCTAAGAGTTTGTTCATTTCATCTAGGTTATCTACTTTATTGGCATATATTTGTTCATGGTATTCTTTTTGTTTAAGCAGGGTTGGCAGTAAGGACCCCCTTTTAATTTCTGATTTTCATTATTTGTACCCTCCTTTATTTTCTTTGTCAGTCTAGCAAAAGATTGTTGATTTTATTGATCATTTCAAAGAACTGGTTTTTGGTTTTGTTGATGCTCTCTCTCTATTTTTTTTTAAATTTCATGTGTTGTTACTCTTTGTTATTTCTTTTCTCCTGCTTACTTTGGGTTTAGTTTGGTCTTCTTTCTCTAGTTTTTCCAGTTTTGAGGTTAGTTCTCTCATTTGAAGTCTTTCTTCTTTTTTAATGCAAGCATTTAGACCTGTGTTTCCTTCTCTGTCCTACCTTCTTTGCATCCCACAAGGTTTTGTCTCTCATATTTTCATTCTCATTGTCTTCAAGATAACTATTTTTTATTTTATTTTATTTCTGATTTCCTCTTCAACCACTGGTTGGTTTAAGGGTATGTTGTTTAATTTCCACATAGCTGTGAAAATTCTATTTCTCCCTCTTTTATGGATTTCCAGCTTCATTCTTTGTGGGAGAAGAATATACATTGTATGATTACAATATTTTTAAATTTGAGAACTTTTTTCTCAACCAAAATATGGGTTATCCATGTGTACTTGAGAAGGATCTATATTCTCTTTTCTTTATGTGTAGTGTTCTATATATGCCTGTTAGGTCTAGTTGGTTTAATGAATCATTCTAGTTCCATACTTCCTTTCTGATTTCTTGACTAGATGCTCTATCCATTGAGAGTGTTATGTTAAAGTATCCTCTATTAATGTAGAACCTTGAGGGAAGAAATGTAGAATTTCTCCTTTTAAGTCTGTCAGTATTTTCTTCATATATTTTAGGGCTCTTCTGTTCAGTATGTGTGTGTGAGAGAGAGCATATATATATCTGTATCTATCTATATTAATCTATCCATCTATCTAGCTAGCTAGCTAAATATATATACACATACATAATTGTTGCTTCTTCCAGTTGAATTCTCCTTATATCAGTATATAATGACCATCTTTGTCCCTTATAACTGTTTTTTTATTTAAAGTCTATTTTACCCAATATTAGGATAGCTAGCCCTGCTCTCTTTAGGCTATTATTTGTATGGTACAATTTTTCCATCCTTTCATCCCCAATCTACTTGTATCTTTGACTTTAAGGTGAGTATCTTACAGACAGCATATATTTAGTTGGGTCATGCTTATTTATCTATTCTGTCAATCTCTACTCTATGACTGGAGAGTTTAATCCATTTACATTTAAAGTTACTACTGATAATGCAATACTTTCTTCTGCCATTTTGCTATTTAGCCCTTGTAATTTTTATGCTTTTTTATCACTTACTTCCATTAAAGCTGACTTTTATATTTGATTTTTTTGCTGTACATATTGAAAACCTTCTCACTTCTATCTGGATAATATTATTTATCTATGTTCCTTGTGGTTACCATGGAGTTAAAATGTAACATCCAATCTCTTTAGCCATTATATTTGGTTTGATATCAAGTTAACATTAATGGCATGCACATATATTTTTTCCTGTATCCTTCTGTCCACGCCATCATTTTTTTAACTTGTTACCATTACATCTTTGTTTGTGATATGTCCAGAAATCTAGATTTATCATTCCTTTTTATGCATTTGTATTTTAGCACTTGTAAGAATTAGGAAGTGGAGTTACTCACCAAACAAAACAATACAATAATATTGACATTTATTATTACCCAAATGATTTCCTTTACCATCGGTCTTTATTTCTTTATGCTGTTTTGAATCACTGTCTAGTGTCCTTTCCTTTCAGTCTGAAGAACTCTCTTTAGCATTGCTTGTAGGGCAGGTCTAGTGGTGATGAATTCCCTCAGTTTTTATTTATCTGAGAATGTCTTAAATTCTCCCTCATTTTAAAGAAGAATTTTGCTTGATATGAGTCTTGGCTGGCAGTATTTTCCTTCAGCACTTTAAGTATTTCAACCTACTACTTCTTGCCTTTATGGTTTTTGATGAAAAATTAGCATTCAATCTAATTGTGATTCTTTTGTTCATAACACATTGCTTTGCTTTTCAGCTTTCAGAACTCTCTCCTTGTCCATTGCATTTGATAGTGTAATCAGTGTATGATGGGATGTGTTTTCTTCATGTTTATTTTTCTGTTTGTTGTTTTCTGAGCTTCTTGCATAAATAGCGAACATATTCAAGTTTGCTAAGTTTGCAAAGTTCTCTGTCATTGTTTCTCTGACTGTTCTTTCTGCCCTTTTCTCTCTCTTCTCCTCCGGGACTCCCGTAATGTGTATATTGGTGTACTTTATGGTGTCCCACAACTAATACTCAGAGACACTCATAACTATCGCAGCCACCTCATTAGTGAAGAAATGAGGGCTGATTTTCATTGGAATTTATATATATAAACTGAAATACTTGTTTCGTACATTTATTTCATCCACTTTTCAACCACGACATTTGTTAATAGTAGTTAATTTTCTTTCTCAGTATTTAATATAAATGGGGTAGTTGTGTATCATTAAAAAAATGACCATTGCTCAAAGACAAAGAAAGGGGCTGTGTGTCTTCTTCTGGGAAATGGTTGAGGATACCTCTGGTTGTATGTGAGATAGTTGTATCATGTTAGGTGGAGGCATGACTTTTCTCTTGCCTTTATTAAATATGGTTTAAGATGTGTTTATGACCATCAGCAAGGGGTGTATTGTGGAGATTTTGTTGTGTGTTTACTTGTCTAGACTGAATTATATTTCCCAGAGTTACATTCCCTTTATGGTTTTGGTAAAGGTGGACTACAAGGCAGATTCTTGTGCAAGATTTGTAGGACAGAAGGGAAGCAGTAGACAATTTTGAACCTCATACACATTGTCATTTGTCTGCTGGCTCAATGCATAGATAGCACAAGGCAGCACAGGGAGCCTGCAGCTGCTCTACCTTCCCAGGTTTGTCCCTCACCTTGGCCAACTCCTGGCTAGGTGTGTGTGTCTAGCTCCATGAATAAGAGCCCCACCTTCTGTAGACTATCCATCCCATCAGCCACAGAGTTTTTTCCAGTGGCTCCCAGCTTATTCTTGCTGCTCCCAACCTTACATTCATCTTTCCTTCCTGACTGCCTGCTGTAAAGTCTTCAAGCTCCAACTTCCAGACACATGGACAGTAGTCTTTACAGGCTCTTCATAATCAGTTCTTATAAGGATACAAGGACAAATCCTTACATAGAGGCCCGTGTCCATTTAGAAGATAGAAACCATGCAGTAGTTTAAATAGGGAAAGTTTAATGTAAGTAATTAATAACTGAGATAAAGTAACTAGAAGGAAATTCTATCTAGGGGCTCAAGGACTGTGGAAGATTGCCCAAGAAAGGACAAATGTGGAAGGGTTCAGACCTCATTGGAGAAAGTATGGTGTGGCCCATTGAATAGCAGACATTGACTGGATTGCTTGGGTAGGAGCTAGTCTGAAGCTGCTCAGGTAGAGAGCCAGGCAATAGGCAACTAGTGACATGGGCACATGCATTGGGAGTCTGGGGTGATGGGTAAAGAGGTCTTCAGAGCTGGAACTTCCAGAAGGAGCAGTAGCTCGGTAGGTGAACCTTCAGCTCAAAGGCGGCTGTTGGTGGTCCCTGTGGAGGAGTCAGATTCAGCAGGCCCAGAGGCCGGAGAAAAGGTTATGGCCAAACCTGAGAATACAAGGCTGCAGAGGTGCCACACTCTGGGCGTGGCTGGCGCTGTCTCCAGCGGATGTTCTCCCACTCTTGGATCTCCTCCCACCCCACCACTGACTGCCGGAAGGCTGGGAATGCAGCAAGCCTCCTCTCCCTGCGATGGCCCTCCAGCACCCTCTACCCAAAAACTTGGGGGCCCTCTAGCACCCTCTACCCAAAAGCTTACCACTGCACTCACTGCAAAAGAAAATGACTCAAAGGAATCCTATTGTTGACCGCAGAGCATGTATGGAGTGGAGAATTTGGAACTGAGAGGTAATAAATTGATAACTGATGCTCCCTAGAACAACTTTTTCAATATATATTTTGTAGTGGTTCTGCTTCTCTAATTGAATTCTGAACTGATACATTGTCTCATTGGGATGTGAGGGATATTATATATGTACAACCCATGGCATGTTATTAGAGCTCAATAAGTTTTAGATCTTACTATTAATAAAAATAAACATAAACAAAAAGCTTATAACAAAGATTACATATGCAAAATACAATTGTGTGTTAAGCACGTAGATATCACAGCATAAATAAGCTCAGTGGAGCTGAAGCCTAATACAGCTTTAGAAAGATAAATAGGAATTCAGGTGAACATAGATTAGGAGACAGACCCCTTCTTGGAAGAGAAAACCAATAAAGCAATGTGACATTACTAGATAATATACAGGACTGTGAATGGGATTCATTTTGCATTCTGAAATGGTATTTTCTGGAGATACTTAATGATAAGAATCACCTGTGTGATTCAAAAGAGAGATTCTAGATCCACCCCTACTTCTGCTGATTCAGACTGTCCAGGAAGAAGTGCCTGGGGGTGTGTTTCTTAAGCACTTTAGGTGACTCTTAAGATCAGGAAAGTTTGGGACCTGCTACCCTAAAGATATTTCATACTGAAAGTGTACCTTTCCAACCAAGATAAAAGCAACTCTCTATTGTGAAATAAGTTGGGTAAAACTTATCCTTAGCATTTAAGGGATAAATGTGTTTATTAGCACCCAAAAAGAAATTATATAATCAATCTCTAAAATGGATGAATTAGTTAATACTCTATCATTGTTCATTTTGGAATTTATTGAGATTCTCATCTATGTAGGTCTCGTACAATATTAGATCATGATGTTGAATCCAGTAAATAAGAAAAACACATGTAAAATACTCTTCCCTCTTTTCCAAACTTTATTTCCAAACTTCATATTCTTTATTTCTCCCAAATACAATATTTTAATTTTTTTTCTGTCATTTCTCACCCCATCCTCGTGTGCCATACGATACTCTCATGCAATGAACTCTCTCGTTCTCTTAGAAGACTTATCTGGCCTCACTCATGACCTTGTTTGAGCCATCTTGGAAGTATTTAAAATTGTCATGAAGGATTGTGTCCATCTTTCCAAGTGCCTATTAGCAGATGAAGGGATGACAAAATGTGATTATACATACGATGGAATATTATGCAGCAGTAAGATGGAGTGGAGTCCTGAAGCACATGACAAGATGGATGAGCCTTGAGGCCATAATGCTGAGTGAAGTTAGCCAGACACAAAATTATAGAAACTGTATGATTCCACTTTTATGATCATGGTAAAGAGGAAATGAGAGGCTTATAATACAGAATATAGGGGACCTAAAGATACACAGAAGCTAGAGATGGGTGAATTGTTAGCTAATGAGGTTGAGCTCAAATGTAAGGGAATAGATAGGAGTGAACGAGGCTCTCTAGTGGGTCTATAAGTAATATTAGCACATTGAAGGTGAACATGATTGAAAGGGGTTGTATAGACCCATGTATCCCACCAATTAACACTACAAATATAAATAAGTTCTTGCATGAACTACTGCAAAATTAAAAAAAAAAAACTGTCATGAAGGGATGATCTTTTTTTGTCTAAACCTCTGCCACCTACCCTAAACAAAATGTTAAAGTATAAATATACACAACTTAAATTTTATTAAAACAAGCACAGAAACAGGAAACAACCAAATTATGACTTGAATCATCTTGGATATAAATACTATAATAAATTAGAGTATTTATTACATACTTTGCATAGCATTTAGTTTACTCTACATAATTATATATTAATAAGTTCTAAATTGTTTAATTAGAGATAGGCTAAACTTTGTTTTGGCTGATTTATTTATTTATTTGTTTATTTTTTGCTTCATTTTTTGAGTTTCAAAACCCATCATCTTGTTAAAATCATACATAAAATTTTTCTTCAACCATCTTAAAACTCTTAAGTTTGATCACTTCATAGTTTGCTCTTCTGTTTACATGCCTAGCATCCCCTATGCTTTACTGTTTCTCTTTAAAACACATTTGGTTTGATATAACCCCTTCTTACTAAAGAAGTTGAATGTCAATTATGTGCCCAGTAAGCTTTACAGATCTGAACAGTAGAAAAAAATTCTTCAAATCCAAACTCATTCTTTATTTCAAAACACATTTGTTCCCTATTATATGCTCTCTAAAATTGTTTTAAATCAATTTGCTTTTGCTTTTAGGACAGTCTGCAAAAGGTGTTTTGTTGAGTTCAATGCCTTTTTACATTTTTAAAATAAGATCCTTCCAAGTGTAATGCTATGAAATTACTTTACACCAACTTTACATTTGGGGGAACTTTTATTACATTCTATTTGACAAGGGTGGAAGCTTTCTTAACCTATATGGATGAAATAATCCTAAAACAATTAAACTAATAACTCTTAAAGATACAAACTATAACTCTGAGGATGTGAAGAAAATACTGTAACAAACAATGACTTAACAATATACTGTAGCATAAGAAAAAGAGGAAATTTGTCATTTTTAATCCTACAAATCAGTGTAAATATTTTGTTATATTTTATTCTACTTTACTATTTACTTTACTATTTTTCCTCATGGTTTTCAAACTTTAAAATTGGTAAATTTAATTTTAAAATTTTCATTTAAGCTATATAATGCTTTCAAGTTAATACCATTAGATAATACTTAAACAAATCTTATTCTGTGTCAGCATCTGTGCAAACCCTATTATGTATTAAATGATTGAGTCACACAGTTCTATAAGTTTTGTTTTCATCTCCGTTTTACAGTTGAGGTAATAGAATTATAGTGCATCTCAATAGCTTGTGCATCGTCATATAAATAGTAATTGGGGAAACCAGAATTTATACCTTGGAAATCTAGCTCAGAGGGCAATAGTTTTCACCAGAAGTTTCTACCACCTCAAACCACCTAATAAGCCTTACCTGTGTTTGTGAGAAAAGCATTACTATTGTTATTTTTGTCACATAGTTACCCCTCAGAAATACTTGTGACATATAAATTAACAAGTGCTTAGTTTAAAATGTTGTCTGTATGTTATAGGAATGTGTGTTACTTTAACTTTTTAACCAAATGATCTGATCAGAGGGTTAATTTTATCCAAATTAATTGTTCAAATGAATTTTGTCAAAATTAATTATTCAATGACAGGACTGAGGAGATGAAAGAGGACAGGTAGAAAGGGAAAGAAGAGCCAGAAACCAATTTTTCAATTCTCAAGGTTCAAAGTGTATCTGAAAATTTAGCCTGTAGATTTACATTTAAAAGTTTCCTCAGGGATTCAGGAAACAAAAGTGGAGTAAGTGAGCGAAAGCAAAGTAAGAGAATGCAGAGAAAGACCAGCACAATAAGGAAATGAAAAAAAAAAAAAAAAGGAGAAAGAATTTCTGAATTCAGCTTCATTGTAAAGTAAAGAGAAATAGCTCTCTTTCCTTCTCGTGTTTACAGTTTACCATGCTTTTAAAATTCTTTAGTGTGGTTAGGGATAATTTTATAAGCCCAATGCTTAGTAATGTTAAGGAAGATAAGTAAATTGAAACAAATCCTGAAGCAGCCCTCTGATGTACCCAAAGAACAAGTCAAATGCAATAGCCCTGAAGCAATTTGAGTTGCAATTTACAATTTTTATGTGAGATCTCCTTGGGAGATTTTTTTTAAAACTATTTTATATTTCTTAATGTTTCTCCACCTGCAGAACTTTCAAGTTGCTGCACTGTAGTTTTACAGAAAATGCCCGAGACCTTTTTACTGTGTGACTTACACGCTGGCAGGAAATTGCCTGGTTGCCAGGGCTCAGGTGATAGTGCTCAGTGGGCCCGCAGGTCATGGTTTCAGGACTCACACTGTAATAGCCATTCATAACCAGTTCTCACTGCACTGCACAGGGCTCTGGGTCAGAAGCGCCATTATCCTTCACTTCAAGGTCATGCATGTTTCAACCCGTCACTTTCACTTTGATAAATTCTCTCCTGAGAGTAGAAAGTGCTATTTACCCTGGAAAAGGCATGTGTGAGGCTATACACAATGGATAGGAAATCACTCTCACTTATCTAAACAAACCTAAATTCCCTTAGATTTAGCCCAATTTCATCTACACCCACACATGCACACCCTCCCTCAAACATACCCACAGAAAAGTTCAAAATATGGGGGGAAGGGGGGCTATAAACACTACCTAGGTGATAATTCCTTTGAAATTCCTTGAAATAGTTATATGATCTATTTTCTCCATTTAAGTAGTGTTCTTACCAACTCCTCAGCTGATAATTCTGCTCATATTTTCTTGAGAAAATGAAGTACTCAGAAGCTCTCTCCCTTTCCACTGTGTCCATGGTTATATTCTTTTCTCTCTCTCTCTTTTTTTCACTCTCCTATAAAGCAAAAACAAATATAACACTTCCCTCCTGTCAATTGCAACTCTTTGTACTTGAGTAATGGGTCCCAACTCCTCTTCCTCACCTTAACAAGGATTTCAGTCTTCCACTTATCCCCTTTTTGTTTATATAATCTATTTCTCTCTTTATCCTGGATTCTTCCTATCAGCTGATAACAAGCTGTGGTACCTGGAAAATCAATCAAGCAATAAATGAATTAAGCAAATATAAATATTTTTGCCCTTTGACTCATGTTACTCATTTCTATGCTTTCTAAAAAAATGTTGAAAGAGTGGCTTGCATTTGTTGACTCTGAATCATAACCTCACAATTATATTTTAAACTAAACATGAACAATAAAGCAATACATCTAAAATATCCCGTAGGCAAATGTTTTTATGACCTTGAAGTATGCAAAGGTTTCTTAAACAGAATACAAGCAGGACTTAAGGGAAAATATTGATAAATTGTACGACATAAAAAATTTAAAATATCTCTTCATAAAAGACATTTAGGGTTGAAGACACAACTACAAAATGCATAGAAGATCATTTCAACTCATAAACCTGTAAAATAATTTATATTTAGAATATGCAAAGAGCTCTTACCAATCAACAGGAAAATGGCAGAGAACCCAATATAGGTGGACAAAAGACATGAACTGACACATCATGAAAGAGATATCTGGACGAAAAATATTCATAGAAACAAGTGGTTCAAAATAATTAATCAGGGGGTGAAACTAAAACCACAGAGCAGTCACAACTCATTCCCACCAGAAAGGCTTAAAGTAAAAAAAAAAAGACAGACAATACCAAGCATTGACAAGGATGAGAAGTCACTTGGACTCTAGTACATTGCTCGTGAGAATATACGTTAGTACATATAATCACTTTACAGAGGTGCTCGGCATTCTTAATAAAGTGTTCTCACCATCCTAAGTGTATACTGGAGATAAATGTACCCAATTAGGTACCAAAATATATACCCAAAACATTTAGAGCAGCACTATTTTAAGTTTGAAGTAAGCCAAACACGTACTAATAGCAGTATGGATAAAGAAATTGAAGTGTATTCATTCAGTGAAATGCTTTCCAACAGCTATGGAAATGAGTGAGCTATTGATCTATGTATGCATGCATTTCATCATTATCAGGGAATCAGGCACAACGCAATACTTGCATGATTCCAATTATGATAAATTTTAGAAGGTAAATACTGTTCACACTTCTGAAACCATAGATTTGTTTTGCATAAATCATGAGTGTAAATCCTGGGAATTATTAAATCATAAGTGGAAACCCTAGGAATTTTTATAGACTGATCACACCTGTGAAACCACTCCCAGGTTGAGCCCTCTTTATCTCTGCTCCCAATCATCACCTATCTCTGCTGAATTGGGAATTTCATCTCAAATTGCAGCAAGTGGCTGAACTTCCATCCATTTCCAATGCCACTGCCATTAGAAAAAAGTGGAACTTACTATGGTATAGGGTCAGAGGTCATCACTGATGACCTCAGTGACTTTCAAAAAGGACATGAAGGGGATGCTAATTAGCAAGAGAAGTATTTCAGACTTAACGTGATCCCTATATATTATACTCTTCGTCCATAGCTTTAAATTCCTACTCAATTCTGCCAAGCAAGGATCATTTAACATTAGATACCTCTGACACTTTAATCTTATTAGCATCTAGACGGGTGGCAGAGGAAAATATCTCTGCAAATCCATATAATTCATTATGTCTTCTGTGCTTTAAATGATTAAAGTTTACTTCCAATGGTTGATGGATAGCACCTTGCCCCATCCTGGATCTAGAAATTGTAGTTCTTCATGGATAATGTCTTAAAGTACTTTCTCAACATGCTATTCCATATGTTAGAATTTATTACTCATGTTTTTAAAATAAGAAAGCAGGTGTAGTGAGGTTTATATCTGGTAAATTATAGATTTGATTTTGGAAAGCTATATATTTTTAAAATTTTACTTTAATGCTTTTACTGCTAATAATTACAGTCTGAATAGTTACTCTGAAATTTATTTCTGATATCCAAATAATTGTTCTGATAATGATGATATCCTTTACAATGTATCTGTGCATTTGTATCACCAACATTTGTTGAGCATTGCTCGCAGGCATTGTTCTAAGTGTTAGAGACGCAAAACTGAGATCCTTGAAGTCTTGCAATTTATGTTGTGGTGGGGATAGTTGGAGGAAAAAGAAAGACAATAAAAATAATAAATTATTATTAACATTAGACAGTGCTAAATTGTGGAAAAATATCAGAGTAAGAGGTCCCGACATTCTAAAGAAGACACCGTGGTTTTGAATGGGGTGGTCACTGGGGACTCTGAAGATATATGGAGCTGTGCAAAAGGCTTGAAGGAGGAAAAGGAGTGAACTCTGAAGCTTTGAGACAAGAATGTTCTTGGAAGGAGAGAGTTCTCAAGACCAGAAGAAAGTGGTGTAATTGTTATGATGGGAAAAAGACAACATCAGAAATATAATGGAGGGTCAAGTTGTGACATCATTTTATGTCATTGTAATTATTTTGGTTTTTATTTTCAGAGAACTGTTACCTGATTCTGAGGAGTCTAAGCTAATATGTTGTAGTAGAATCATCTGAATGAAAATATATCTTAGGTAGGCAATAATGGAAGCAAGGGGTTGAATTAGGGTCTAATTCAACACTCCAGGAGAAATTTGATTGGTAGTATTAGAAACAGTGAAACTTACTGATGTTTTGAAAATATATCCAACACATTTTCTGATGGAATGGACGAGGGGAGTGAGAAGAAAAAGAGGAGTAAAAACCACTCCATGCTCTCTAGCTTGAACAAGCTGAGGACATGGTTGTCATCTATAGAGATGTCCATGCTGCGGCTGGAGCTGGTCTGAGGGGAGCACCAGTTTGGGGCAAGTTTAGTTTGGGATGCAAGTTAGATCTTAGTTTAGTGATGGTTACATGGGGTTGGGCCTATGAATCTGGCTTTTAGAAGTGTGGTCCATGAGGGAGATATGAGTTTGGGAAACATCAGCAGACAGGCATTTTTATAGTTTTAAGAATGGATGAGATTGCCAAATAAGTGGGTGCAGGGAAGTCAAAAAAAGATCCGAGAGCCAAGCCTGTGAGATGCAAAATTAGGTGTAGGAGAATGAGAGGGAAAGAAAGTAAGACTGTGGAGCACTAAAGAGGTTAGAGGAAAACCAGGATGGTGTCCTAAAAGCCAAATAAAGATCAACCCTTGTATAAATGCTGCTTTCAAGTCAAGTAAAATTAGAACTGGGAACTGAAAAAAATGGTTTCCGCAATGTGGAAGTTACTTATGTTGTTGAATAATAGAGTACAGAAGAGTCATGGGAGAATGAATAGAATAGGCTTAAGAGAGAATGAGACACAGTTATTAGTGTATAGAGAGATACAGGCAACTCTAAAAAAGTGTTTCTTACGAAGGGAAGAAAGAATTAGGAAGCTGAAGAAGAAAATGTGTTCACTATGTCCAGAATTTATATATTTATTTTAGATGAATGAAATAACAGGATGTTTTGTATCTTGATAAGAGTAATCAGGAGAAAAAATTAACGTAGAAGAGAACATGGAGAAATGTCATAACTTTTGTGTCAATTCAATAAGAGGGGTGAGCGCTAGTGCCACGTTTACTCCTTTGTATAGTTTTCCTATTCATCCCAGCGGTGTTCAAACTCTTCCTTACGAACATATGCTCCTCTAATGCCTTGCTGCCCCCTGATACCTGATTGTAGCTCCCTCTTAGGAGGCCTTGCAAACTCACATTCCATCAGTTGGCACTCAGTCCTGGGGCAAAAGGGGCCGCTTCTGAAACTTTTGAGAATGTGCTCCCTGGACCAATAGCAGGTATAAACATTCCTCCCGCCTGGCTCTGAGCCCCATGGTGGAGATCTTCTGATTTAGCATTGACATTGGGGCCTTTTCTTATTTTGTCCAAACAGTGGGATTATGCATGTGGCCAGCCAGCTGATGAGTGAACCACTTCAAAATGACAGAGAGGTAGTCAACCCTGGACATGCCTGATCCCACTGACCTCTCTGTATGTGAAAATAACAGGGTTTTCATGCCCTCTGCTGCTCCTAAAGAGAGCCCATCTTTAATGGTGGACTGCTCTAGTCATTCCAGGGTTCTGCTCTGTAGGGTCTATTTCGTTCTGATAACACCATGACTACTTTAGTTTCCCAGGCTGCCCAAGCAAATGTTGTGATTGGTCAGGTTAAACAATAGAAATTTATTTGCCCATGACTTTGAGGCTGGAAAAATGTCCAAATCAAGGTGATGCTTCCTTGCCGAAGACTGGCTATGGGTGATCCTTAGCTCCTCTGTCACATGGTAAGGCATATGGTGGGATCTACCAGTCTCTCCCTTCTCTTCCAGGTTCCAATGCTTCCAGATCCTCACTTCTGTGGCTCTCTCTCTCTGTCTGAATTCTATTCTCTTCTAGATGACTCCAGTAAGAGGATTAAGACCCATCCTAATTGGAGTAGAGCACACCGTAACTGAAATAACCTCATCAGAATGTCCTACGTACAATAGGTTTATACCCACAGGAATGGACCAGGTTTAAAAACAGGTTTTTCTAGGGCATGTAAGCTTCAAACTACAGTGATGTGCATCATTACAAAATGAACATCATATACTGGTAGTCTGGACTGGCTTTTACAATAAATCCTCTTCCACAGTCTTTCAGTAAGTTTTGAGTATTCCATCAAATGAGTCCAGATAACCACTTCCACAATGTTATGGTGAGACAGGGAGTGATATCATTGAAACCACTGAGCAAATCTGCTTAAAGGATGCTGGCTGCTAGTGTTCCATTAAAGGCCCTTACCCTCTATTGTCTTATAATATTCATGATCCTCTTTCAATGACCAATCCTTCATTTAGGCTACCATATGTTCTTTTCCACTTGACAACTATAATATTCCTTAAATTACTAACTGGTTTCTTTAAGGAAGTAGGCAGCACATCCCTTTCCTTCATGCCTATAACTTTCTCCATTTCATCATCTAGCTATGATCATGATGCCCCATTAAATTTTCTAGGTTGGTGTAGAGTTGACTAGTAGAAGAGGGTAAACTGGGTTGTGAAAAGGAAAACAATACATTGAGATGTGATCTTTTGAGTTTCTTGAAAACCTTGGGGTAAGAGGTTTTAAGTGAATATATAGAAGTGCTGGTTCTATATCATTTTGTATCTACAGTAGTAGATACATGCTGTTTACTGAGCATTTACTATATCCTAGGTACAAAGTTAAGTGTATTATTAAGAGATTATTATGTAATCCTCATTACAAACCATATACACTCTCTGTCTTTTAAGAAATTGACACACAGTGTTTTTGTCCATTTGCACACATTGGGGAAGTATCCTAAATTAGTTCTAGGAACATACTTTGTGCTAAAATTATCACTCTTGATTCTACTGATTTTCGTGATTTCCTGGAGACAGACCTTTGGCTGGTGACCTTAGACAACTTTGTACTACTTCTGGCCAGTTTCTGCATGACTTTCAATGAGCTCATTTGTCTATCACAGTCCAATATGGTGAAAATCTGTCTGTCACACACAGTATGTGTGACAATCTCTATGAAGTTTCTTGAGTTCATTTAGTTACAAAACAGACACATAAACAAAAATGAAGTGGAATTTTAAGTGTCTGACTAGAATAAGACCTCAGTGCAAGCCAGGTTTGCTGTTGAGAAAGGAGGACCATTTCTCCTTAGAGGACTGTGAATATTAAAATGTGTAAAACTTCAGTCTCATTTAAGTTCATTTCCTTCCCTAGAGCATAAATTCATTGTGCAGCACTGACTCCTGAATTCTCTGTTCCTTCCCTTCTTTTCCAGAACACCTTATTGACTAATTCATATAATTCTTATCAGAATTGAAATGCAAAGATGATCTAGCTTAAGCTTCTTTGATTGCCATAGCTTCTTCCCATCCAAGTGGGGATCTGAGAAAGCTGTTTTATTTATGTCCAACTTTGTTTGTTACAAACAAACCAAAGCAAAGAATGGCAGGTAGGGAGGCAGTGGAAAAATTTTGGAAAAAAAGTTACATTTCTCTGAAAGGGAGACCTGAAGACATATGTATGAGAAAAAGAAGGAATGGAAGAAATGCTTTCTTTTGATCATTCATTTAGGAGTACAGAGGCTGCAACACTCAAAAGACTTTAACTGAATTGCAATCCCTGAAGACATACCCACACTAGCAAGCTTTTCCTGGCTTGAAGACAAGATGCAACCCAAGCTTGGTGCTCTTTCCTGTGCAGGGAGTGCTATGGTCAACATTACTGGGCCATGCCTCATCTGAATTTCCTAAAACTTCGTTGATTTCCAAACATTCTTTTGCTTTTTCCTTCACTTATTTTCTGAGTCAAATTACAACCCACGAAATTATGAGAACCCACCAGTTAACTTCTGGGGGATAATGAAGGGAATAAATCATAAATGAATTATAAGAGTATATGATAAAAATAAATATTTAAAAATTAAAGAGTGAAAAAATATGGGGATATTGAAATCCTTATATTTTGGTTTTAGACCTTATTTTAATTTCATTAGTTTCCAAATTGAATGAAAATGTTCTCAATCAAAAACTCATCCTTTGTAAATATACAGAGCTAGCTATTTCTTAGATGACTGAATGTAGTTATTTTATATTGCTATCTTAGCTACAGTCTATAAAAGTTTAATCAGTGCAACAGCATATAAATAACCAGACGGAAAGCTGTTTTATTTCTATTGTTGTATAAGTATTTTTTCTGAAATCTATATTCAGAATTCATTGCATTGCTAATTACTTCCATTCACTTCCCATCCATTGAAAACAGAGTAACGCTAGAAAATTTTAGTTCATCTTTTCTTAAATTATAAGCTAAAATGGAATTAACTGGGTGTTTTAAATAATGTGCTCTTTTAATTATATATATGCTTGTTATTTTCAACATTTGAGTTATGCCTATTATTTATTAGTAAAACACAATTTAAAGTTATCAAACACTATTTCCCAATATTACTGACAAATGAGATAACTATGATTTTACTAGATATACTTAGGGTGAAATTCTTCATACTGCTTCTCTATTCATATATCCTCTTGAGGATAACATCTGGAATTGATATTCAATAATGAGCACCTCTAAATTCATCACCCTGAACAGTTTTAAAACAAGAAGGAAAAAATGGTTTCATATAACTCATTAGAGAAAATGCAGACTCAGCTTAGAAAACAAAATGCAAAGCAAGAAAGAAAACGACTGCTTTCATTTTTAAAAGTGGTAGCTACCAATCTGATTGGTTTAAGATTATCAACTCTCAGACAGGAAAAAAGACACTTTTGTTTGCCATAAAAAATTAAGCCAGAGTATGGGGCGAGTACAAAGATTGCACAGGCTTTCTCAAAATGGGATTGCTCTTCTTGTTTTATTATCTGGAGTGTTCATTTTTGCTCTAGTTATTTGTATGATGAAAAATAACTGCAGGATGTATTCATACACATTTTCAGACAAAGGAATGCAACTTTGCCCACTGTCATTATTTAACAGAAAATTGCTCCAGTCATTTTGAATGGGGAAAAATATATATTACTAAAAATTCTTTCTTCTGAACACTTAGATCCTCATTTTAGATATTCTATGCATAATATATTTTCTTTGCAATTTTTTTCTCTCCCATGCTTGGTAAATTACATCTTTCTAAACTGCAAGGCATATGAAAGGTTATTAACTAGGACGTGCATGAAAAATATGAGTTCAGGACAGTTCTAGTTCTGTTTTATTATAAGGTAGGGTAGTACTGTGAAAGCTGTCCACAGAGTAGGTTAAGTACTTGACAATGAATTAGGTGCATCTCTGACATTCCATCCTATTATAAATAACACTTGTTATATGAAAAAAAACTTGTTTACATTCTAGGCATATTTACTCTGAGGGTTAGTAACTTAACGCAGATGAGGTAAAGGGGAAAAGACTCATTTATCCATCACTAATGGCTGTTTTCATTTTGAGCTAAGAGGAGATGTCTGTACTTTTCTGTAATAACAGAATCTATCTCCAACTGTCAGAATCAGGGAAAAAATGTTCATATAAAATTCATAGGACTACAGGAGTTCCTGTCATAATGCTTTTGAGAGAGAACTGTCAAATCTCTCTGGGCCTTTAGTTTAAATGTCACTTCTAGTCAACTGCAGGGATTTTTAGTGTTTCAGCATTGGCTTTTTCCTAGGGTATATTGGATCTTTCAGAGAATTTATGTTTTTTAATAGAAGACACTCTACTTATAATCCTTATAAAATACCCTCTCAAATAGTGTCATTTTAAAATTACTTGTGGAGAAAATATGCAAGAATCTTAATTGGTTTTCAAATGGTAGAAAATGGGCAAAGATAGCCAAGATTAGACTTTCATGAATAATAAAGTCAACCTTCTAGAGAAATTACAGTGGGATATCCCTATAATCCTATTTACTCTAAGGAAGAGTCAATTATGAGTTAAACTTCCGTGGATTCCTCCAAAGGGGTTGAAGGATGAAAATTATTCCATACTACCCTGGATCCTCATAAAAGGTCATTCCATTGTGGTAATCCTGAAAATGGCCTCCTGGTGACAATCTAAATTCTTAATCTCTTTCACCAACCGCTTCCAGCACAAATATCCATATAAATTTCGGCTCTTCTTTCCCATTTGACAAAATATAAGCCCTTACAACTTATATTGATGAATGCCCTTAAAAGCGTCTTCCATTTCTCCCCAGAATACTTTGGAATACTATCTCCTCTTGCTGGAATTGATCATTGACTGAATTTTGTCTTTACTCAAGCCATTTATTGAGTCGTAAAGTTGGAGTCATGATATAGCAGTCAAAATCAAAGTCAAAATTGCTCTATTTGCATAAAAGTGTGCACAGTGGTAGTTCTTTGTGCGTATGTTGTCAGTATTTATATTTTAGGTTATTATTTCTTTAGCCTTCACAAATCTTTTCAGTTACTAAACAGTAACCACATTGGATCAAGTAAACTAAATATATTCTGGGTGAATAAGAAGAATGTATTCTGAAACTGAAATCAAATGGACATCATAATTCCATGATTGCTCCATGTATCAGTATCTTTCCAATCAGGAGATAGAACCACCTGGTAACTTTAATGAAATAAGGTTAATATAAAGAAGTTAATCTATGATAGAAGAGTAACTATGAAGATATAAAGATAACTTTAACATATTTCCTAGGGCTGGAGAAGAGCATCCAAGGAAACCAAACCTGGAAGAGGGCCTTCTCCCAGGGCAGGGTTCAAACCTCATTGGAGATGGTGTGGGTGCTTCCCACTAGATGGTGAAGAAGTTTGCTGGGTTGTTTGGAAAGAATTGGTGGACAAACAGGAAACAACTCTTTGGAGTACAGGCACGCTAAGCCTGATGGGTGGTCAATTTTTGTTAAATCTTTTTATTATGTCCAAGTGCTCTATTAATTTTCATTCTTCTGAACCTTTTCCCTTTTGTGCTCTTTAGGTACATTCTGTTGTTATTTTGTTAGTTATAAACTTAGAAGTATAGCTTATTAATTTACCTATTTTCTTTAAGTATATATTAATATTACTATTAATATCCAAATATTACCTTTTCAGCCTTCAACAATTTCAATACACAGCATTTTCATTATTCCTTTGTTATTTTTAACTTATGCCATAATTTAGTCCTCACCTCAGGGAGAAGACCACAGGGCTTCACCTGGATTCCCCCTTCTGGGCACCATACTCTGGACACGCTTTCCAGGCCATTAGCTCAGGAAATTGTGTCACTCACATCTGCTAGGGACCACTGCCTCTCATTGCCTGTTATCAATGTCTTAAGGACCATTATTAGAGACAGGTGGGTAAATACGGTCCCACTTATGTCAACTTTGTAGAAACACAAACCATATTACAATGTTTTTATTCTTTCAAGCACATCAGAACACTGAAGATGCCTAGAAACATAAAGGAATTCACACAAGAGAGTGTCAGATGTCACCTAATAGAGAAGAGGCCCAAATCTGCTTTTATTTAATAAATAAATGGAATTTTATTTATTTAGCTTAATAAATAAATAATAATATTTTGTTATAAAATAATATTGATATTATTTTAGTCTGGGAAGAATAGCACCTGCCAATAATTTTCCCAAGATATCTCACTATTTAATGAGATTAGATTAAAGATTAAGATCCAAGAATATACTCTATATAAGAAAAAATATTTTAAACATAAAGACAGATGCTGAAGGTAAATGGATGGATAAAGATACACCATGCAAACATTAAGCAGAAGAAATAAGCTGGAAGGGGTATATTAATATCACATTATATATATTTCAAGACAGATATTACTATTGATAAAGTAATAATTTTATTTAGATAGAAGTGTCCATTTTTAAAGAAGAAAATAAATATGGGCTAATAAAGGAGCTTCAACGTATGCAGCAAAAAATGATAGAATCAAAGGAAGAAATACATAAAGCCACAATAATGGTTGAAAATGTTATCACCTGTGGTAGACAGAATTCTAAATATTTCCTCCAAGATTCGCATCATCTGGGTAATCATTCAAAGGCTAATCTAGATACTGCTGGGAAAGGACCTTGCAGATGCAGTTAAGGTTATTAATTAGCAGAGTTTAAAGAGACAGATTATCCTAGATCTTCTGGGTAATCTCAGTGTAATCACATGGGACCTTAAAAGTCAAAGAAAAAGGCAGAAGAGTTAGTCTGAGAGATGTATCAGAACAGGAAAGGAGAGGCAAGATAAGGTGTAAAGAGGATGTCAAAGAGACATGGAGCTGGAAAAGGATGCACACTATTAATGCTGGCTTTGAGGCAGAAGAAGAGGACTAGGCACCAAGGAATGTCAGTGACCTTTAGAAGCTGAGAACATCCTCCAGCTGACGTCCAGCAAGGGAAGGTGGCCCTCAGCCTTACAGAGAAATGGAGCTGGATTTTGTCAACAGCTTGAATGGCTTGGAAGCAAATGCCTCCCCAGAGCCTCCAGAGAGGAACACAGCCATTCAGGCACTTCGTTTTGGCCTTGTGAAATCCAGAGCAGGGAAACAACTGAACCATGCCTCCCAAATTGACCTACACTAGAAAACTGACCTACAAAACAGTGAGATCATAAATCTTGATTGAAGCCATTGGATTAGCAAACATTTTTATGGCAACAATAGAAGACTAATACAACATATATCCAGGAAAGTGACAGAGCAATGAGAGATAATATCAGCAAAAGCATCGAAAGTCTGAAAAACACAACCACCTTGACTTAATTGATATTTATGAAATAGTACATACATTCTTTTTCAAGTAAACATGCAATGTTTATCAGGATAGACCATATTGTGACCCACAAAAATAATAAACTAAAAACTACTGAGATTACATAGAATGTGCTCTCTGAATACAATAGAATTAATTTAGAAATAAAATAGGAATAAGACATGGAGTAAAACCCTGATTATTTGAAAATTAAAAACATTCTTCTAGATAATTCATGAGCCAAAGAGGAAATCAGAAGAAAACCAGAAGCATTTGTAAAGCAATAAAATTACAAAAATATCAAAATGTATATGATGCAGCCAAATCATTGTTAGATGGGGAATTTATAATGCTGAATGTTATATTAGAAAGCAGGAACAACCTCAAATCAACGATACAAGTTCCCACCTCAATAAGTAGGAGAGGAAATTAAATACAAAATAGAAGGAAGGAAATTATAAAGAACAGCAATGAATAAAATATATTTAGAGAAAGTCAATGAACTCAGGAGTTTCTTTGAAAAGTTCAATAAAATAGCCTCCAGCCAGATTGATTCTAAAAATAACTAATATAAATTTACCAATGACAGGGGTGAAAGAGGGACCATTATGATAGATTTTATAGTACAGATTCTGAAGGAGAGGATCATGACCAGTCTCAAAGTGTAATATGAGTAAGTTATGGGTAATTTATGCCAAAAATGATAACTTAGATGAAATAAGACAAATTATTGAAAAAAAAAGCATTACCAAAACTGATCCAGAAAGCGATATTAAATAGAAAAATCTGAATAGCCCTATCTCAATTAAAGAAAATTTGAGTTTGCAATTAAAAACCTTCTCTTAGAACAAAACCCCTGGCCCAGATGATTTCCCGGGTAAATTCTATCAAACATTTAAGGAATTAAAGACATGTATCTCAAAATGTTTCAGAGAATTGATTTGAAAGTAACATTTCCCAATTCATTCTGTTGCGACGCATTATTTTCATGCCAAAATCAGAAAAAGACATGAGAAGAAATGAAAACTAAAGACTAATGTCCCTCAGGAACATAGATATGAAAATTCTTAACAAAATATTAGGAAATCAAGTCCATCAATTGTCAAAAAAGAATAACGAATCACGACCCATTGCAGTTCATTTCAAACTGTGATACATTCTGTTAACATCCAAAAAACTATCACTATATTTAGGCATATTAACAAACAAAAGTAATCATCTGAATAAATGCTGAAAAGCATCTGACATAACCTTAAATCCATTCATGACTAAATCTTTCAGTAAACTAGGAATTAAAGAGAACTTATGTGACAGATAAAGTATAATAACACCTAATAGTTAAAATCTGAATTCCTAAAGCCAGAAAAAAATGAAAGAATATTTCCTGTCTCCACTTCTAGTCATGATTTAACTCTAAGTGTTAGTCAGTGCAAATAGGCAAGATGAAAACAAAATAAAAAGTCATACAATTTGAAGCAGCAAAGGAAGGAAAATATACATACTTATATAGAATATACTTAAGAAACTACAAAAAAGCTACTGGGCCTATTTTATTAAGTAGCAAGGTTTCAGGATAAAAGGTCATTATGCAAAAACTGCTATACTCTAGTGATAAATAAAAAAGATAAAAACTTGTTATTAATAACATATGCATTTACATATACTTAGGTATAAGTGTAATAAAAATGTATAAGCTCTAGACATATAAACTACAAAATTTTGCAAAGACATATTCACACAGACAAAAATAAACAGTGGGTATGCTTGTTTGAAAATGTTATGTACCCCAGAAAAGCTGTGTTTAATCCTAAACTTGTGGGGACAGCCATGTCCTTTTAATCATGATCCAATATGATAGGTTGGAACCTTTTGATTGGTTTGTTTCCATGGAGATGTGACACACCCAATTGTGGGTGTGACATTTTGATGAGATGGGGATGGGACTCTGCCCTTCAAGGTGGGTCTTAATCAGTTTACTGTAGCCTTAATGAGAGCTCAAAGCGAGAGAAATATTTCAGAGCTGACTCAGACACAGACATTTGAAGATGCAGAGGAAAATGCCAGAAGGACCCGCAGGATCTACGAGAGACACTTGAAACCAGAAGCCAGGAGAGGAGCCCAGTAGCTGTTCCCACATGCCTTCCCATGAGATGCTAAGCAAGCCAGAACCCAGAGTTTTTCCCAGGAGATACAAAGTGGGGCTCACAGATGCTTAGAGAGGAAACCACTGGAATCAAAAGCCCAGAGCAACCAGCTGGGAGCAAGGACCTCAGATGCCAGCCATGTGCATTCCCAGCTGGCAGAGAAATCCCAGACACCATTCAGCCTTTCTTCGGAGTCATGGTATCTTTCTCCGGATGCCTTTGTTTGGACATTTTTAAGACCTTAGAACTGTAAACTTCTAATTTAATAAATCCCTTTATAAAAGCCACTTCATCTTTGGTATGTTGCATCCTGGCATTTATCCCACTAAAATAATGGGATACAGCATGTCCACAGGTTAAAAGATTCTCTCCGAGTTACTCTGCAGTTGTTATTCCCTCTAAAATTCTAGTAAGAGTCTTGGAAGAAATTGATAAGCTGATTTTAAAATATATATATTAGTAAAAGACTTAAAAATGTAAAGAACAATATTGTAAAAGCGGAACACTTCAGAAGACTTGTACTCACAGATTTTAAAACATGTTATAAAAGTATAGCAATCCAGATAGTGTGGCATTTGTGAAATGACACACACACTTATAGGTCATTGAAAGAATATAGAGAATCCAGAGATAGACCCACAATTATATGGTCAATTTATTATTGACAATGTTTTCAAGGTAGGTAAAAAGCTTTTTCTACAAATGCTTGGAAAACTAGGTGCTGGGAAAATTGTATCCTATGGAAGGGAGGGGGGAGAGAATTAGTCTCAATCCTTACCCCAAACCGTGCACAAAAATAACTCAAAATCTATATTTAATAACTGAAATTTAAACTTTAAGTGAAAATGGAGAAAATCTTTTTGAAATTGGGATAGACAAAGATTTTTTAAATAGGCACAAGCTATTTTTAAAAAGGCACAAACTATTTAAAAGCTGGTCATCATAGACTTCACCAAAATTAAAGTTATTTTTTTCAAAACGCCCAATTAAGAAAATGAAAAGACAAGCCATAATTGGAAGAAATTGTTTGTAAAATCTGCACTTAACAAAATGTTCATATCCAGAATATATAAAGAACCTCTATAACTTAATATTATCAGAATGACTTATTAAAAATGATCAAACAGTTTGAACAAATACTTCACGAAGAAGATATATACAACATCATCAGTCATGGAGAAATATGAAAAATCTACCGCTGACATGCTAAATTCTGAGGTAATTGGTTCATTTTGAGTTTGAAAAACGGGTAAGGGTATATTCTTGTGTATCACTTTAATACGTGAACTCCTACCCAGTGCAATATGGCAAGAAATACAAACATAATGCAGATGGATTGAGACTGCTCTTACTTTTGACATTCTTGTGTATGTAGGAAATTTTTAAATGTTTTCTTAAAATCTAGTCCTAATAAATGAAACAATGTCCCAGGATACAAAGTCAATATAGAAATAATCATTGTGTTTCTATAAAATAGCAATGAATGCTTAGAAAATGAAATTAAAAATATATATATCATTTACTTTAGCATCCAAAGCCATAAAACTTCCTTGTTTACTTAAATTAATAAATGTGTCATTACTTCAGACCATGTTTAATACTTTGGTTTCCGATTTCCTATAAAATGTCCTTTAGGCTTAGTAGGTGTTGGTGGTTTCAGTGTAAAACATTAAATGTCATGAGGGTTATAGAGGGGGAGTGTTCGTCTCTAATCCAGAAAGAATTTATTTTTGTGTGGGATTTTCTAGAGTATACCTACTCTTCTAGTTTGCAAGCTGCCAGAATGTGATATGTCAGAAACAGAGCAGGCTTTTTAAAAAGGGGAATTTGATAAGTTGCAAATTTACTGTTCTAAGGTCATGAAAATGTACCAATTAAAGCAAGTTTATAAAAATGTCCTATCTAAGGAATAGACAAGCGGTTACCTTCAGTCAAGAAAGGCCGATTAAGTTCAAGTTTCTCTCTAAACTGGAAGGGCACATGGCGAACATGGCAACGTCTGCTAACTTTCCCTCCAGGCTTCTTGTTTCATGAAGCTTGCCTCTTGTGTGACTCTGTGGCTCTGTGGCTCTCTCTAAAATGTTTCCTCTTTTAAAGGGTTTGCATAAATTAATCAAGGCCCACCTGGAAGGTGGAGTCACATCTCCCCATAATCTAAACATTCCAAACTACATTATTGAATAGAGATTAAAAGAAACAGTTGCTCCCACAAGACTGGATCAGGATTAAAACCTGGCTTTTCTAGGGCACATCATCCTTCCAAACCAGCACACCACCTGACATCCTGCCCTTTGGACTGGCATTTATGAAATTACTCAACCCATCGTAAGGTATCACCCACATGGCGCTAACCTCAAATCAAACAGAAGTTAGAGTAGTTCAGAAAAGCCCTCAGAAATGATAAATCTCAGCTTCTGACTAATCATGCTGAAGTGCATTTAGCAAAACAGATTAAGCAAATGAAATCAGATTCTAGACAAAAACATGAAGAAAATTCTGCCAATTGATAAGATGCATCACTCATTAAAAAAATATAGAGATCTGCAGTTTTAGCTGCTGTGAAGTGATGATTGGCACATAATTCACACAAAAGTATACTTTATCATCTGATTTCTTTTTAAAAATGTCTGCTGGGATTTAGATTTTTGCCTTTGAAACCTAGACATCTTAATTGGCTACTATTTGTTCATCTTATATTCATGTTTTTAATTTATTTGTTATGTTGGTCTTTCTCCCATCTGAAATGTTAAGTTTTTCAAGTATGATGAATTAGTCCACTCTTGCCTTCATATCTGTCCAAGCAGTCTTTGCAGTGTTCAGTAATCATTGATGGTTTATTATATATAAAGAAAATTTATCAGAGATCAGAAGCCAAACCACCTTTAAAAACAACAAAAAAACTTTTCTATCTTGTTTGAGAAAGACAAGAATCCACTAATTAAGATGACCTAATCAATTATGTTTTTAAGCTCTTCTTTTTAAATACATCACAAATTTTATAGCAATCTGTCTACTCCAGAATACCTGGATGTATTCTAGGCCTAGAATACAATTTCAGATGCAACAAACATATAATCTACCTCCTATAGGCCAAATACTTGTATGTGATATTTCATTTAATTCTATTGCAATTTCATAAAGTAATATTTTATCCCTTTTAAAAATGAAGGAATGGGGCGGCTGCCGTGGCTCAGCAGGCAGAGCTCCGACCTGCCTTGCCGGAGGTCTGGAGTTCGATCCCTGGTGCCTCCTGCCCATATGCAAATTAAAAAAAAAAAAAAATGAAGGAATGAAATCCAGCAAGGTTAACTAACTTCCTTGATTTGTTGCAGCTAACATGGAAAAAACATGGAAATCTTGGCTTTCTGAATTGCTGTCCAAGCGCATTCTGTGGTTTCATGACAATAACTGATTGTGCTGCTGAATTCTAAGCATTCACTCTCTTTTGAAAAATATATATATTCAGATTAACATCTGTACATTTTCAGACAAACTGGGGAAAAGTTAAAGTTTTCAGGGGAAATTTCATCCTGTAAACAAATATGGTCTGGTATTAAATGTACCTGAAATATTCACATCTACTCTCCTGACGTGGGACATGAACGAGAGCCCAAATATCAGGCTTCTGTTGAAATAACAAGAATGCATAGTAGATCAGGGAAAGTCCTTATTTTTGCTTTATAGAGCAGGCCAAGAACCTATAAGAATAATCAATTGCTATGTAAGACCTTGACCAAGGAAAATCTACAGTTTTCAACTTAAGTCTGCATGCCAAGCATGCACCTTTCATTTCTTCACTATAGCAATAGCCACTTTAATTTCTGCTGGGGTGAGGTGGGTGAGGTAAAGCCTGAGGAGATAGATACTGTTAGACATTTGCAATGGAGAATGGGGATTTTGACTTGGTCAGATACAAAAATAAATCTCCTGGGTGGGCCACGGTGGCTCAGCAGGCAGAGTTCTCACCTGCCATGCTGGAGACTTGGGTTCGGTTCCCAGTGCCTGCCCGTGCGAAAAAAAAGTAATGACATTATTAAAAAAAAAAAAATCTTGGTCAGATGCTATCCATCAGGAACTAGACTTGAAATACTGCTGCCACTGCTCCCAAGGTAGGTGTGACGATTACAAGATCAATAAAACTTTCTAAGATATAATGAGCCTGAGCAAACCCTGTCATCTTTGTTACCTCCAAAGACTGAGGTACTTAGGGGTGGGGCCCAGACATGTACATGTGTATATCAGTGTATATGCTTGTTTTTAAAATATTATATGGAGGGGGGTGCAAGGTTAGTGGTAGAATTTTTGCCTGCCACGTGGGAGACACGGATTCAATCCCCAGTGGATGCACTTCCCCCTCCCAAGAAAACAAACAAGCAAGCAAAACAAACGAACAAAAACAAACAATTCAGCAAATGGTGCTGCAATAATGGGATACTCACATGGAAAAACAATAAAATGTGACCCCGCCATACAGCACACAAAAAAATACATATATATATATTATATAATATGGAACCTCATAATCTCATATCTATTGCATCATTCATTGTAATGGAATATTTATGCAAATTTGATTTATAACTAAAACAGATTTTGCTTTTGTCATAAATATAGTGACTAGAAAGAATTTATTTTGACTTTTACCTCTAAGTCTGAACTTCCTCATTTCCTCAAAATTTCTGGCGCTATTAGAGTAACTAACTTCTGTTACTGTTAGAGAAGCTCAGTCCTTCCCTGTGGTAAGGGGCACTGGGTGTTTCCTCCAGGACAAGGAGAAAATGAGTTCTTTCTTCCCCGTTTGCCTGCTTTGAAAAGGTTTCCTCTTTTATCCTAAGAGATTCGATTAACCAGGTTCTATGGAGCGTCTGAGAAAAGGCCATTTTCCTAGTTTGGAGGCCAGCTTTGAGCAATGCGTAGAAATCGCTGTATCTCTTTGTCTTGAGTCTCTGACCCTCCATTACTTTCAGCGCGGGCCTGAGCTGCTCTGAAAAACACCAAGAGGCAAAAATTCAAAATTTCAGTTTCCTAATGCGAAGTTCAAACATAGTAGAGAGATAATAAATAAAATTCTTTAAAAAACTGAAACACTTGATATAATATCTGTCTAAACTATTATTAGTTTGCTGTGGCCAGGAAGAGAGTATTCTTACAGTGCTTAGGCATTAGATAAAATTCTAGTAAGGCAATAAAATTAGTCGCTTCCGCATGTCTTAGTAAAAGTTGCTGCACTGCAGCAAACTCTTATTTGATGAAAACTACTGAAAAGAACTTGAGTTGGGTGTGGGTTTCATGCAGACATTTCCTCTTCTGGATCAACAGGTTCCACCTGAATGCCCACGTATTCCCCTTAATGTATCACTTCTCCTCCTGATACAGCCATCACTTTGGCTTTCAAAACTAAAAATCAAGTTTTACTAAAAGCAGATGCCTCTATTAGTAGCAGGAAATTACTTAATGAATTTGTTTTTAAGTTTATAGCCTAGTCAGCTGTCTTGATTACAGCAGATCAGCTTTCATCCCAAGTTACACACCTACGTCTCCAGCAGAATGCGGATTTTCATGGTGATGCAAAGTCCTTATTAGTGTTTCTCTTCTAGTTGATGTATGTGCTGTCTCCCACCCTCTTAATTTCACATTATATGCTGCATTCCCCTTAGGATGATATGATAACAGATCTGCTCTTCCTGCCCCTTTTTGGCTTGGTGTGGGGCAGGATGAAATCATAAAAACAAACTTTCAACCAAAAAAAGATTAACGCAGAAACTAATCGATATGCCCCAAATCCATAGGTTTTGTGTGCCTTTGTGATTTCAGACAGAGCGAGAAGACAATATTAATATTAATTATTAGTAAAGAAATTGCGGCCCTGGGTTGTTACCCCGTGTATACTATTGCTAGAGAAGATTGCCCTCTGCTGTTAAAACGTTGTGACTTTCTAGTAGAGTTGACTGACACCTTCCCTGTAAATCCTGCCCTTAATATTCAGAGATTCTCCCCATAATAAACAGCATTCTTCTGAATAGGAGGATATTATTTAAAACTATGAAAATGTCAGATAATGAATAATTTCCCTTTTTACCCTTACACATATTACAATCTGTCTCCTCTACATAATGAAGTTTCACTGCACTCTGATGGAAGTCTCTAACTGGATGGCTAATGATCACTAAAGGAAGCATTGTTTCAATGTCCGATTAATATATTAAACCAAGCTTGAGTACATTTTATTGAGATTTTAGCTTTGCCCTTTGTTAGCAGAAACCTGTCATGGTGCGTGAAGAAGGGAAAAGATCCTAAACATAATATAACATTCAAGATGTTAAGTTTTCTCTTTATATTGCCATAAAAATTACATAACTCCTTGACTTTGAGAAAGATTATTGCCAAAAATGTATAGGAAAGTATGCTAATAGTTGCTGAGAGCTCAGGAAATGATAGTTGAACATGTGGGGACAAATCGCCCTGCTGCCATGCTGAGATGAATTTGAGGTTGATTGAGCCTGCTTGGAAATGTGGCAGTAAGGGAAATGAAAATGGAGTGTCAATTCCAATAGCAATTAACCAGAATGATTATAGATGTCTAAATGATGGCACATTAGATTTGACATGTTTTTTACGACGACTTGACATAAAGTCATGAAGAGTTTGCCCTGGGTTGTCTCCAAACTTTAATAGAAATGGCGAGAATAGATAGAAACATGACAGGTATGCTCATTTAACAATTTCCAGCCCTAATGCCAAAGGCCGTGGTCATGTCAGGTGTGTCATATGTCACGTGTGAAGTCATCTATAAAAACAGTACTACACAGAGCTGAGTATCGAATGTACTCATTTCTTTAAAAATTAGAAGAAACACCTAAGGTTCCTCTCTCAACTCTGTTTTGTAAATGCATTTTTAGAACCCTTTTGTATTTTTCCCCTATTAAAAAGGGATATTTCAATAGAGGCTTAGGAAATTGACTCCTTCATGAAGGATCTGCGAATTCTGCTCGACTGAAAATAATGAGAAATCCTTAATGTCAAAGCATTTCCTGCTTGCATTTCAACCTCATAGATAGCTGATAAATTAGATATAGTGACTCCTATATTATAGTTCAGAAAACAGAGTATGAACATTATTTTATTTCAAGGTCAAAGCAAAAAAAAAATGTTAGAGCCAAAATTTAAACTCCTGTTTTATACTGCATGAGGTTCTAGATTCTGAGAAGTTCTCCATAAATTTGCCTGTAAAAGTGGCTTCAATGAATTAGATACTTGCCTGATCCAAACTTTAAAATTTTGCTCCAATGGCAGGAAATTATTCCTTTATTCTGAGAATTTCTTTTCAGCAAAGGTCTGTTTGCTATATTTTATCTCTTCAATGAAGATAAAGATGAGTTTTATTTTGCTTTTAGTAAAAAGTCAGTATTTACTATAACTATCAATAATTTATTGATTATGAATTTGTCATTATCAGAGGACAATTCTGATTTTGGGGAAAAAATTGTAGGAAATATCTTGAGCAATCCTTTTTAAGTTGAGGGAGTGAGAAGAATATTCAAATTCACTATTGCCAGAATAGATTTAAGAATGCAGCTATCTAACCCTATTTATGGTAATAGGTCTAAAAAAGATAAGACCCAGCTTTATGACCACACCCTGCCAATAAAATAATAATATCTTTAATTGCCACTGAGGGAATACTTTTTTGCTGGATAACTGTTCCTTGTCCTGTTTTTACTTCATCTTCCCCATAAAATGACTCCAGCTACCTCAGACACTTCAAAGACTTTAAATTTTGATTTTTAATTTTTTTAATTTTTAAATTTTTTAGCTTAAAATTTTTTTTATTGTATAGTATAATATATATACAAAGTAAAGAAATAAAGCAATAGTTTTCAAAGCACTCTTCAAAAAGTGGTTACAGGACAGATCCCAGAGTTTGTCATGGGCGACCATAGGATCCTCTCATATTTTTCTTTCTAGCTGCTCCAGAACATAGGACACTAAAGGGCTTAAATATTTTTTTATTATCACAATTGACTTTTCTTTCCTTCTCTTTTTGTGAACAATAACATATATACAAAAAAGCTATAAATTTCCAAGCACAGCAGCACAATTATTTGCAGAACATATTTCAGACTTTGACATGGGTTACAATTTCACAATTTTAGGTTTTTACTTCTAGCTGCTCTAAAATACTGGAGACTAAAAGTGATATCAATTTAATGATTCAGTATTCATACTCATTTGTTAAGTCCTATCTTCTATGTATAATTCCACCATCACCTTTGAACTTTCCATACCTTCATTGGGGTTGTTTGGGCTATGGCAATTCTAAATTTTGATATTGGAAGGGTCTGTCACTGATGTGGGGTAGGGAGATGGAACTATCTGATGTTCTGGAGAGGCTGGGCTAGATGTCCAGACTTATCTGGACCAGGGACCCATCTAGAGGTTGTAGGTTTCTGGAAAGTTACTCTAGTGACTGAAACTCTTGTGGAATCTTTTAAATTGTCCTAGGTGTTCTTTAGGATTGGCTGGAATGGGGATTGGCAGGTTATGCCCTGGTTGGGGATTGGCAGGTTATGATAGGTAGCAAGGTCTACCTGAAGCTTGTGTAAGAGCAGCCCCCAGAGTAGCCTCTCAACTCTTCTTGAACTCTCTCTGCCACTGATACATTCTTAATTACACTTATTTTCCCCCATTTGGTCAGGAAGTAATTGTTCATCCCATGGTGCCAGGTCTGGATTCATCCCTGGGAGTCATCTCCCACGTCTTCAGGGAGACTTTCACCTCTGGATGTCATGTCCCACATAGGGGGGAAGGCAATGATTTCACTTGCAGAGTGGCTTAGAGAGACTGAGGCCACATCTGAGCAACAACAGAGGTTCTCCAAAAGTAACTCTTAGACCTATCTATAGGTAGTCTAAGCTTCTCCACTACCTACATAAGCTTCACAAGAGTAAGCCTCGTGATCACGGGCATGGCCTATTGATTTGGGTGTCCATAAAGTTTGACAAGTATCAGGGGATTCCCTGACAATAAGGTTTAATAATTCCGTAGCCTTTCTCCACTCCCTGAGGGAAATTTGCCAATACTTTTTGATTATCTGGTTAATATACTCTAGGATGTTTCCAGGCATTACAATAATCTATACAGGATTAAAGAACCTCTTTCTCATTCTGTGCTCTTTGTGTTTCAGTTGTTCAAATGAGCTATACAGATAGGTTTAACTGGATTATGCCCTACAGAAAATTTCAGTTCCAGATCAAATAAACCTTTCTTCCATTGGTCTCAAAGAGTATGTGTGGTTCTAAACTATAGACACTGTCTTCCTTACCCCTGTGTTCTGAATTACTTTAACTCCAACCTGTTTGGCTTTGTTCTTATCTGTAAAAATTAGGTTGGATATATAAAACAGCCTCTCAGAATCCAGAAATAATAATCAACACTCCAGACTTACTGTGTCTGCTCTAAAAGCTTACAATCTAGGCCCCTGTTTTCTTCTATGCATTTTCTAAAGGTGACCATACCACTGTTGGTTTTTTGTTTCTGGCTTATTTTGTCTCACCAAATGTCCCACATGTTCATTCACATCGTTGCATGCCTCATGACATTGTTCCTTTTTGCAGCTACACAGCCTCCTTTCATAAATATACACCATCATTCACCAATCTACTTCTCTGTCGGTGCATCCTTCAGCCACCTGCATTCATTGGGCATCATGTAGAGGGCCCAAAGTCCACAGTCCATTAACATTCTCAATTTTAGATAGTTTCGTTGTTCCCAAGAGACAGAATTGATGAGGAATTCTTAATTACCCTTTCAGGGTGATTTTATTGCTACTACTGCTTCTCCCCATTCTTATGGCCACAGGATAGTTTTAATCCCAAGAACAAATAAAGCCAATACTGTATGTAAAAATAAAACAAACAAAAAATAACTAAATGTGTGTTCATTATTAAACATAAAAATAAAATGTTAGAAAGGCTTCTCTTACTAAGATAGAGTTTTAAAATTTTTAATAGAGACCTCTTATGCATAAAATACAGGATCCCCATATACTGACGCAAACAGAAACTGTAACTTTTAAGCCTTTACTTCCTATTCACTACCCCTACCCTGGCTCCTGCTCACCTGAAGTCTAGATTATCTCATATCAGTGAAAGGTGTAGGTTCATCCATGTTGTCACATGTATGAGAACTTCATTCATTTTTGGAGCTAAATGTGTAAAATGCGCTATCATATTGTGTTTATCCATTCATCTAGTTGACGGGCCCTTGGGTTGCTTCCATCTTTTGGCAATTGCGAATAATGGCTCTATGAACATCGGTATGCAAATGTCTAAATATATTCTGGATGTTAAACCTTTATCAGATATCTGCTTTCCTAGTGTTTTCTCTCATTGGGTAAATTGTCATTTTTTTTAAGGCACAATTGTTTTTTTTTAATTTTGTTGAGGCTCCATTTATCCATTTTTAAGGCACAATTTTTTTTTTAATTTTGTTGAAGCTCCATTTATCTATTTTTCTTTTATTGCTTGTGCTTTCTGTGTAAGTTCTAATAAACCATTCCTAATATAGTGTGATGAAGATACTTCCCAATGTTTTCCTCTAGGACCTCTATAATTCTAGACCTTATATTTAGATGTTTGAGCCATTTTGCATTGATCTTCATATGTGGTATTAGGTAAGAGTCCACTTTCATTCTTTTGAAAATGGGTATCTAGTTTTTCCAATATCATTTATTGAAGTTATTATTATTTCCTAATTGAATGGCCTTGGCTCTGTCAAAAATCAGCTGGCCATAAATGTGAGTGTCGATTTCTGAGCTCTCAACTCGATTCCATTGGTCTAATGTTTGTTTTGATTATGGTGGCTTTTAATAAGTTTTTGGGGAGTGTGAGTCCCCCAACTTTGTTCTTTTTTAAAATAGCTGTGGCTATTCCAGGCTCACTACCCTTCCTTGTAAAGTTGATTGAGTTTTCATTTCTGCAAAGGTTGTTGGAATTTTTGTTTGGATTGTGTTGAAACTGTAAATTGCTTTGGGTAGAACAGACATCGTAATGATATTTAGTATTCCAATTCATGAACACAGAATGTCTTTCCCTTTATTTGAGTCTTCCTTGATTTCTTTTGGTAGTGTTTTATTGCTTTTTATGTATAAGCCCTTTACATCCTTGGCTACAGATATTTCTAAATATTTGGTCTTTCAAATTGCTACTGTAAATGGAATTTTTTTCTTGATGTCTTCTTCCAATTGTTCATTTTGAGTGCATAGAAACATTGCTCATTTGGGGATTTTGATCATGTGTGTACTCAGCCACTTGGCTGAATTCATTTATTTGTTCTAGCAGTTTTGTTGTGGATTTTGCAGAATTTTCTGTATATAGCATAATGTCATTGGCAACCAGGAGATATTTTACTTCTTCCTTTCTAGTTTGGATGTCTTTTATTTATTTTTATTGCCTAATCATTCTGGCTAGAACATCCAGCACAATGTTGAATAACAGTGGTGTCAGTAAACATCCTTGTCTTGTTCTTGTACCTCAGAGGGGAAGCTTTCAGTCTTTCACCACTGAGTAGGATATTAGCTCTGAGTTTTTCATAAATGCCCCTGATCATGTTGAGAAAGTTTTCTTCTATTCCTAGTGTTCTGTGTGTTTTTATCAAGAAGGAATGCTCGATTTTGTCAAAAGTCTTTTCTGCACCAATTGGAAAGATTCTTTTTTCTTCATTATGTTAATGTGGTGTATTATATTTGTTGATTTTCTTATGTGAAACTAACTTTGTATATCTGAAATTAGTCCTGCTTGACCATGGTATATAATTATTTTAATGTGGTGTTGGATTAGGTTTGCTTCTATTTGCTTAGGATATTTACATCTATGTTCATAAGAGATATCAGTCTGTCATTTTCTTTTCTTGTGGTACATTAATTTAGCTTTGGTATGAGTCTTACAGAAGAAATCAGGAACATTCCCTACTTTTCAATTTTTTGGGAAGAGTTTTCACAGGACTTTTGTTAATTCTTGGATTGCTTGGTGAAATTCCATCTGGTCTTGGGCTTTTGTTTGTGGAGAGGTTTTGATTATTGATTCAATCTCTTATTTATTGTTTTGCTGAGATCTTCTATTTCTTCTTGAGTCACTGTAGGTAATTTGTGTGATTCTAGGAATTTTTCCATTTCATCCAGGCTCTCTTTTATTGTGAACAGGTCTTCAAACTATCTTCTTACTGTCCTTTTTATTTCAGTAGGATTGGTAGTAATGTCCCCATTTTCATTTCTGATAATAATCATTTGTGTCCTTTCTCTTTTCTCCTTTGTCAGTCTAGCTAAAGGCTTGCCAATTTTATTGGTCTTTTCAAACAACCCACTTATGATTTTGTTGATTCTCTCTGATTATGATTTCAATAATTGAATTTATTTCTCTCCACTCTAATCTTTGTTATTTCCATCCTACTTCTTGCTTTGGGTTTAGTTTGCTCTTCTTTTTCTAGTTTTTCTAGTTTTCAGTTTATGTCTCTGATTTGACATCTGTCTTCTGTTTTAATATAAGCATTTAGAGCTATAAATTTTTCTCTCAGCTTAGCCTTTGCTGCATCCCATAAGATTGTGTATATTGTATATACATTTTCATCAGCCTCAAGATATCTCCTAATTTTCATTGTGATAGCCTCTTGAACCCATTGGGTGTTTAAAAGTACAGTGTTAAATTTCCATATATTTGTGCATTTTCCATTTCTTCCTCTGTTATTGATTCCTCGGTTTAATACATTGTTGTCAAAGAAGATACATTTTCTCAGGCTTGTTTTGTGACCTAAAATACAGTTTATCATGGAAAATGATCCATGTGCACTCAAAAAGATGTGCATTCTGCTATTGGTGATTAAAGATTTCTGTATATGTCTGTTAGGTCTATTTTGTTTAGAGTATCATTCATATCTTGTATTTCTGTCTAGATATTCTAGCTATTATTACAAGTGGTGTATTATATTCTTCTATTAATATAGAACCATAAATTTCTCCTTTCAGATATTTAAATATTTGCTTCATATATTTGGAGGCTAGGTTGTTAGGTGCATGCAATACACTATAATAATACTGACATTTATACTTACCCATATGGTTACATTTACTGCAGGTCTTTACTTCTTTACGCTACTTTGAACCACTGTCTAGTGTCCTTTCCTTTCATTCTGAAGAACTCCCTTTAGCATGGCTTATGGGCCAGGCCTAGTGGTGATGAATTCCCTCAGCTTTTGTTTACCTGAGAAGTTTTAATACCCTCCTGATTTTTGAAAGGCAATATCACTGGATATAAAATTCTTGGTTGACATATATTTTCTTTCAGTACTCTTCAACTCTTTCGAACCACTGCCTTCTTAACTCCATGGTTTCTCATGATAAATTGGAACTTAATCTAATTGAGACTCCAGTGTGCATAACTCACAGTTTTTCTCTTGCAACTTTTAGAACTCACTCCCTGTCCTTTGCATTTGAGAGTTTGGTCAGCATGTGACAATTCTTTTTTAATTAAAGTTTATCCTATTTGGTATTCTCTGGGCTCCTTGGATGTGCATCTTCACATCTTTGATAAGTTTTGGAAGCTTTCTGCTATTTATTTGAGTATTCCTTCTGCCCCTTTCTCTCTTTCTTCTCCTTTTGGGACCCCCATAATGCATATATTGCTGTGCTTTATGGTGTCCCAGAGGTATCTTAGGCCATTTTTGCCTTTTATAGCTCTTTTCTCCTTTCTTTTCCTCAGCCTGACATTTCAATTGTCTTGCCTTGGGTTCTCTGATTCTTTTGCCAGCTCCAACCAGCCTTTGAAACCCTACTGGTAATTTTTCATTTCATTTATTATGTTTTCAACTCCAGTAGTTCTGTCAGGCTCCTTTTTAAAAATTTATCTCCTTATTGGTATTCTAATATTGTTCATTCATTGTTTTTCTGATATCATATAGTTTTCTTTCATCTCCTTCATCAGATTGAGGATCTTTTGTTTAAAGTTTTTGTCTGCTTTGTTGACAGTCTGGTCTTCTTTGTTGGTTTTTCTGAGTTTTTATCTTGTTCCTTTGGATTGGCCATCATTCCTTGTTTCTTTGTATCATAATCTTTTCTTGCATATTGTACTTCTGGATATTTTAAAATATTAACTCTAGGGTTTATCCCTGGGCTGTCAGTTTCTTGAGTTTTTAACCAGTCAATTATATGACAAAGTTTTACCCAAGGCAAATGCACAGTGCAGTGTCCTGCCTGTCTTTTCTCGGCCTGTGTCTTGTCCTGGGCTTGGGCTTGCTATTGGCCTTAGGAGCTCCCTGTATACAGGAGTTTGCTCCCTCTACTTCCCAGGATATAGACTGTCTCCCTATCCCAGGTATTCCACTGCAGGACAAATCATGTAATCCATTACCTCCCACCTGAATTGTTCCTTATACTGTTTTTTGTTGTCTCAACCTGCTTTTACTTGGAGGGCAAATTCTGGGAGTGAGGGTGCACTGGAGATGAATTTCCCAAGTCAGTCCTTTCCAGCCAGAATACAGTCAGGGACTTAGAAAACTCCAAACTGCCCTGTGGAGGGGATGAGGGGGATGGTCCAGGAAGGGTGCCAGGAGTGCCTTATGTGGTTCCCCAGAGCTTTATTTTCTTGACACAGTCCCTACCCGGCAAATGCAACCCTTCCACTGTCCTCCACAGCTCCATGGTAGCGTGCTGTCTTTAAGCCTTCTCTACCACCTTTGTCCAGGTCAGGCTGGAACAGTGGCCACTCAAAGAATCAGGTGTCCAGCCATCTGAAGTAACTAATCAAAAACCATGATCAGCAATCAGTCCGTGTCCACCCTATATCTTGGGGAAGTGTATTTTTATGTCCCTTTCTTGCACCAGTAAGCTATGCCAGGGGCTGGAACCCACTGCTGCCTACCATGAAAGTGGGGGCTGGGTGAGGGTAACTGCTGCACTGATAGAGCAATTCACTGGTGTTTGTCATAATTTACCAGCCTCTTCCTCCTGCTCATCCCTGAATGCTGTACAGTGTTGTACTGGAATCTGGACTTTTGAAATAGTTGATTCAAACAGTTCCTGCATGTTTACAAAACTATCCTGTTGGAGGGTCTGATTCCTACTCTGCCATCTTCCCACAATCCTTGATGATCTTTTAAATGGCATTTTTAAATGGAATTTATGTCAGTGTAAGAATGTAATATATTGCTAGAATTTGAAGAGTTAAGAATGAATTTAATCCCTTTTTTAAAGGAATTCCCTTTTTATTTATTTATTTATTTAATTTATTTATTTTTCTCATGGGCAGGCACCGGGAATCGAACGCAGGTCTCCAGCATGGCAGGTGAGAACTCTGCCTGTTGAGCCACCATGGCCCACCCAGGGAATTCCATTTTTAAGGACTGAATTTCACCTGTGTCCTGGAGGAAAGCCCTTCTCAAAGTATAAACTTTGGGACCTCTGCTGTAGAATCACCTGAGATTACTGTTTAAAATTCAACCTTTGCCTCCATTCCTGTTGCCTCAGAGTGTCTAAGGTGTGTGTCTAGGCATATAGTATCTACATCTGAATTAGTTACTAGTGCTTTAAGGAAATAAATCTGGTTATCAAATGAATGGATCGGGAAAACACTGGGAAGTAAGAAAAACGGTTAATCATGTACAATGGTTTTTTCTGGGCTTAAATTGCGTCAGTATCATTGAAAGGGGAGAACTGGGAAGGTAAAGTACTTTCTTGGATCCCACAACTGGACTGCATGGACTGTGGAGAAGAAGCTATCTGAGTCACGAGGGGTCTTAGATTTCATATCTGAGTACTGTTCATGATGATATTGAAAAAAGAAAAACTTTCACAACATGAGACTTAGGATTTCACAGCTTTATTGAAGGATTCATGAATCAGGTAGCATTCCATCCAGGAAATGGAAGGGAACTCTATGCAGAGGTAGAAAGGAATATAAATATATATAACAGGCTTTCACAACCAACAAAGGAGCTAGCAGTATAAATGAGTCTGTTGGGCTGCGTCAAGATATTTATCCTAATTTGTTTCATGACAAACCAGAGAGTCCAAGACACACAAGCTAAACTGGAGTTGGCAGACTCATTGGTTATTCTTAGGTTTTGGGGTACAGGGGGAAAAGAGGGGTTATAAGAAATAGGAACTAAGTAAAATTTTGGTTTGCTGGTGTGGGGTTTAGCATGAGTGATTACATCTTGCACACACGCATTATTTAACAAACGCAGTGGACTAGTGGACGGAGGGCCACGCTTAAGGCATGATGATAAGATTTTCATTTGGTCGTCACCTTTATACATAATCTATTTTTTGCAATCTTTTTTCTATTTGAATCTTATCTTCTAATAAGTTAGCCATTCAGTTATTCAAACATGAGTCTTCCTTATCCTTATATGCCATTTTTGTTCATCAGAGCATGAAAAATAAATTAACAAATTTATATTTATTAGTTAATAGATATGTTACTTAAAATAATTCAGAGTATTGGATTGGATCGAATTCTGTTATATGGAAGAACTGTATTTTTAAAAATATTATGTAAGAATAAAGGTAAAAGAAAAAAAACTATAATGCAATTTGTTTCCCCTGGTACAGTTGAGAAATGCATCATGCATCCTTCCTTCTAAATCTTCTATTTGATATGACCTTTCACTGACCTTAATTTCTCTGGGAACACAAGTTCTTTCAGGAATGCTTCCTGTCAAGTTTGCTCAAGGAAGGAGACAAAGGGAGAAAAAAAAAAATATATATATATATTTATGATAAAGGCTTGGTAAGACACTAACTGACATTAAAATGACCTATTCACTTCAAAATTCTGATTATCAGTCAGAAAGCCCACAACATTATTAGAAAATAATATAAAGGTTTATAGGGGAAAAAATAAAATGAAAAAAAATTGGGGTAAAGAAACATTGTATGTAAGAATTTATTTCCTTACATCCCAAGAGCAAATATGGAAATGCAGCTTTGCAAAATAGCTCAAATATTATCAGTCTCTCTTTCCAACTTTAGCATCTTTAATTTGCTATCTGAACATATTTTTGGTGTTCTAGGGAAGCCTCTCTTAATATGCTGAATAAGCACCAAACTTGTCATATCCCATTCCTTCCCAAGTGTTTCTGTTTCACCTATAACACGTGACCAGGCATAAAATATTTCATGTAATGAAATGTTTACATAAATGCTACATAATGTGACTATGAGGGAGAAAATGGTGTAAAATAATTAAAACTATTAAAGGGACTCGTAGGAAATTTTCTACCGAACTAGGATAAAAAAATCTTCCAACTTCATAAACAAAGATTTTGCATTCCATATATACATATGAGTAGTTCTCGGTGCACTGGGGTTAATTTTAGGATTCTGAGGAAATTTGAACTTTTCTGGAGAGAAGAAAAGAAAAAAAAATAAGAAGACTGTTAAGACTAATTATATAATATAATGACAATCCATCCAGACCATGGGAGGACATTAAGAAAGGTTAGTTTTTCATTGTCATTTTATATTTGTGCATTAAGTATCTCAGCTGTGGTAGAGATGGCTGGAGTCAGAGTCCTAAATAATTAAGGCCACTCCTAGCTGGTTTCTGAGGCTTATACCTGAAGACAGTGACTATTGGTCCAAAACAGAGAATCCAAACAGATTTCGTTCTAAACTGTGCAAGTGACTGGAGTCTGAATTTCTATCCCAAAATATTCCACCTGGGGACAGTAAATGGCAATAGAGGTCTCTATGCAGACTGTGGAAATATGAGTATAAGAGTTTTTGTCTTCAAGATGCTCCATCTTAACTGGAATGGAATGCCAGGAATTTGGGATATGAGAGACCAGTCCAGGGCATGGAAATATTGAGGCAAATTACCACCCCAAAGCAGGAGGTATGCAGAGCTCAAGGTATGCCTGGAAATCAGGCCCTGAAATGTCAGGGGCTAATCATTGTGCTTTATTCTGCTTTATAGTCTCAGTACCAAGAACAGAGTAGTAGTCTTTGTTAAGATGTTTGATTGTTTAAGTGATGATGTGAGAAAATGATGCAAAAATAAAAAAAAGCAAAATGGAAACATAATGACGTAGACCAGACTCGAATTTGAAAGGTTATAACAAAGGTTGAAGATTAACGTAGATGCTTGTGGTTTGAGTATACCCATCAGTGTTATAATTTGGAAGTGAGGCTTATTTGCTGAAGGCATCCAGACAAATTTCAGAATCCAGTGGTTGTGGAACTGAGCTTCCTAATGAACTAATTGGAGAATCATGGGTTGGCATATTAAATCCTGGATCCTTCTTTAGTCACTCTAATACGTAGTTTTCCTTATTTCCTGGATCCGTGTGACTGTGCATCAATGGGCATCCATCGGTTTCAGCTAGAAATAGAACATATTTGTGCAAATAATTAGGAAATGTTTTTATTGTATCCAAAATTATTCAGAACAAAAGGAAGTTGCCTTAAGCTTGTCTTCATAAAGACTTTCATGTGGTAAGGAGCCTTTTTCATTGCTTTATTTTGAACAACACACTTCTGTTTGAATAAAATGCTTTAGGCTAAATTATTGTCCTCCTTAGAACCCTAGAATTAGTATCACCTACTAACAGATTAGAAATACAGAGTCTGTGAGTAATTACATTTTTTTGTTTTTAGGACACAATGAATTGCTTTTATTACGGTACACGTCCACATTGGAGCATTGAGTGGTCCTGAACAGAATAGTGGGAGAATGTGGCAATTTTGTCAGAGACTCAAGCCCGGCAATTGCAGGGATCTGCTGGGCACACACTTCCTTCTTAATCCCTGCTGAGGCTCATGAGTGGCAGCAGCACCAAAACCAAAGTATGCACCGAATTCAAGATTCTTTTGGTTTCAGTTGTCAGATTCCAAACTAGACTCAAAAGGATTACAAGGAAAACCAAATGAGAGCCCAGTTTAATACTTCTTCAATTTTTAAAAGCAAAAGCAATTACAAGAAAAGAAAACAATTCATTCAGAGGGATTGCGTGTGCTTGCAGGAGTCTTCATGCGGACTTCTCCAAGTTTAACCACCAAGGACTCTGAGAGCTGGCAGGGCTGAGTAACCCTGGGGATGGTGCTTTTCACCATATCCAAACCTGAGCTATAAAAATGCATCAGCTGATAATGACAGCAGAGGGTGGCCGGGCTGAGGACCCAGTTTTCATTTCCCGGGCTGGTGAGTAAAGAACTCTGGTTCCAAAACTAAATGAGGGAGATCAGAGACTCTTTCCAACCTTATTTGATGGCTTCTGGCAAAAGCAAGGAAGAGTCATGGGAAGCCCCGGGGAGTGAAGGAGGGGATGTGAGGAGGAGGAAGGACAAAGCAGCACCCCTTGATAAAAGGGAGGGTGGAATGGATATGAAGAAAGCCCTGCAAGAATTCCTCACCAAAGCCAGTTTCAGAGGGGAGCAGAGTTGGGGGTGGGAGAATTGAAATCTATTCTTCGGCCAAGGGTGTTAGTAAAGACAGAGGAAAGGATGATGGCTTGGAATGGGGCAGGGATTTAAGACTTAAGAAAAGAAACTGGGGGGCAGGGGTGCAGATGAAGCAGTTATCTGACTGCCTGTGACCTGAAACCTTCACATCTCTCCTCATAAGCCACCCCAATTTGGAGGGCTGTTGTAGGGAGAGAAGGAAGAAGGAAGGAAGGGGGAGAAGGCAGAGACCCCAGGCCCTACAATCAGCAGCAGGGAGACTGTGTGATGTGCCTCTTCACAGCGGAGATAGACGTGCCCCACTGGTTATGGTGGGGACAAACCTAAATACACCTTCTTGATCCCAGAAGTTCACCTACGAGGAGAGTGGTTACACTTGACAGCACGACTTATATATTTCAAATGGACAAAAAGTGAGTATCGTTTCTAGTGTCTTAAGATAAAATGCCTTTGAATAGGAGTTTCCTTTCAAGTATTTTTAAGTCGAAAAGACATATCTAGAAAATTTGCTACTGTGGAAATTGAAGACTGCTTAAATTGAATGGGGGTGTGGGGAGGGTCAGTGGATTTTCTTTTTGATTAATTGCCATAACACTGTCCTTCAGGCCACTGAGGGAGTTTCATATTTTCTCTAGACATCATTAGGCACTGAAACTCTTGAGGACAACTTTGATGTTTTATGAATTCTGCCATTTTAGCACTGATACGGCTCTTGGGTCCACCACTCCATTAGAACTATTAACTGCATTCATACTAATTTTTGTTAAACATCTCACAGAGGGAGGGTGCTGCTGGGTAGTTAGGTCCATGTATTATTTTAAGGCTGTATATTTGGTTTTCATAAATTGTCCGAACCCATGGTGGCTGCCATCTTGCATCACTGTCACTTGAAGGCCCAGTAATTGGATTTTAATAAGATCCTCAAGGGATTCATATGCACTGCAAACTTTGAGAAACACAAGCCTATTAATCAATATTGAGCTTCGATGTCTAAGGAAGGCTTTTAACTAAATCAATGATACAAGGGGTCAAGAAATTTAACAGAGGTTACTACTTGTTTATGAGCACAAATAAAAGTCTTGTTGTCATTGTAAACAAGTTAGTTTCAGATTATATTAAAAATTAATTGAATAAGAATTTCCTTTGGGGAGATGACATTGAATAAATAAATTCTTGCTTCCTTGTACAACCATTAATATCGCCATATAAGGATGGAGAAAACTAGTCTTCAGTCATTCAACGTGGAAATACAGACGTTGTGTCTAAGAAAACAGTTAATGACTGAACAATAGTAGTCTTATGAATATAAAGAGGCCAATGCAAAAGGGGTGTGTGAAAAGTATGAAAAACCTTATTTCCTGAAAAAAAAAATGAAAAAAAGGCCATATTCTAAAATTAAAGTAATTCTGGTAGAATGAGACAATTTAATTATGTGTATAAACCTAATTTAAATAAACGTAGGCAGGTATTTGAAAACTAATGTATCATACCATTTATGCATTGATTGGCCTAAAACTTTTTCTTTAGTCATTTCATTAGGAAAGTGGAATTTTATATTACATGTGGCACATAGCAATTTAAAGTAAGTCTCCAGACCCAAATACATATACCTTTTTCCCTGAAGAAATGAATATCATCACAATTCTCTAATGTAAAACTATAAACCTTCATTACTATCCCTATTTCTGGGAAACCAAGTATTTTTTTCAAAGATGTTTGAAGAAATGTCAAAAATTCGAAAATTTGGTGAGCAATATAAATTTCTAGTTTCATAAAACTCAAAGAACCCCAAAAGGAGAAACTCATGAAAAGCATGTTAAGACAAAATTTAACATGCTGAAAATCAAAAATTAAAAAAAAAATTCTGAAAGAAACCAAAGTTCCAGTAAGATTTATAACACCGTTTTCAAATGTATATAGAAATACAAATGATTAAGAATAGCCAGAACAATCTTTAAGAACAAAGTTGAAACCTTCTTATTTTAAGCTATCAATACCTACATTAGTTTAAAACAGTGCAGTGTTATACTTGTAGACAAATCACTTTAAGAAAATATGGTGTACATTATTTTTACATACCCTATCACCATGTATATCTACTCCTAGGTGTATACCAAATAATTTAATGTGCATCAGATGGAAAGTATAAGGATGGTAATGTCAGGCTTATTTATAATAGCCATAACTGCAGAATTAAGTGTATGGCTACATATCAATGCAATGGAATACTATACAGCAATGAAAAGTAACTACAGCTCCCAGAATCAATGTATGAAACTTGAATATATGCACAATTATTCCATAAACTTAACAAACAGGCAACACAATTTTATAAAAATCTAATAATGGCTTTCTCTCAGGGTTATACAAGGAATATAACCATGAAGGAATACACAGGGATATTTTTGGTTACTGGCAAAAAACTTAAAAAATATCTTAATTTAGGGAAACTTATATGGCTTTTTACTCCATAATTGTTTGAAATCTGAATTATGTATCCCACAATGAAACAAACATGTAAGCCACAGAAGTGGCTATCTATCTCCTTTAAGCGTACTTCTGGATTCCCCATTACCTTTCTCTGCTGTGATCTGTCATGCAATCTGCGTTGACTTTTAGTCCAGAAATGACAAGATAATAAGTGAAACTTCTTCCTCGAAAATAAAACTTCCTAGAAGTTAAATTAAGTGAGTAATATTTTAATCATTTTCTCTTTCATTTTTTTTATTTCATTTTCTAGCTCTGGTAATCTAGTGAGATTTAATTCTCCTAAACACTGGTTTGTGACTCTCTGCATATTGTGCAGACAATTTCCCCATGTGTGAAAATGTGGATGGAATAAGGAAAGAGAAAGCCACGGATATAGTTAAACTAAACCATAGTTTAACGTTAAATTAAGATAGTTCAAAGTTGATGAGAGGAGTACATTTCTGTCACATTATGTGACAGGATAAATGCAGTTCACCTGGTAAATCCATCATGTTTGTGGAAGCCCAGTGGTCAGAAAGACCCTTCCATTCTTGCGGGATGCTTCAGGACCTCTTTTCACTCCTTGTGGTTCATGCATCATTGTGTGTATATTGTATTTCTGGAGAGAAAACATATGGCTTTTATTGAACATTCAAAGGGATCCCAGAACCGTCATGATTAGTCCAATTTTGCACCACAATAGTCCAATTTTTCAGTAGTACAGATGGTGCCACTTATTTTATACTATTCTTAAACACCATATCAGAATTACCAAGAGAATGCTGGAGTCTGACTTATAATTGATCAAAAGCTAGATGTGCCAATAGTGGGGCATGACAAACTTTTCTCTATTTTCTGTGCCTGAGGAAGTGGTCCCGGCACAGTTGTTGATCTTATGTGAGATGTGTTTATAAGTAATCTAGATCATCATATGTTTGACTTGGATTTGGAAATTAGTGCCGAGTATAAAAGGTGGCTAATTTTGCATCAATTATAGTGTATTGTTTCTTGGTTCATAGGATATATGATGACACAGACTGAAAAAACAAATGCTTCAAATGGCTAAATGATCTCTTTGCTAACTGACATATGTCACACGGCTTCCCAGAGTGCCGTTTCGGTTTCCAAAAGAATACTAAAGCACAAAAATAACTGCAACAGTAATTGAGAATGTACATTACGTCTACTTTGCTTAAATAATATCAAAGCATGGCTAAAGGATGCAAGATATGAAGAAGGACTCTGCAAAGCATGCAGGTCTATAAAAATAAAAAAAATTGTAGTTCATTCTCATGGTTTGTTAAACGTATCTTGCCAGGAAATCTAATTTTTTATACAGTGAAATTTAATAAATTATCTGACTAACAAAGTGAACCTGATTCTAAGGGCATATTGAAAATATCATGGCTTATGTTTTATCACTGTGTATATATGTGTACACACTTACATGCATACATATACACATATATACACATATATAAACATGCATATTTGTAAATAAATAGGAAGAGAAATGCGTTGTGAGCTAAAAGGAGCAAAAACATGTACCTGTAGTATATACTGTGTTCCTATACCTCTGTCCCCCACCTTTATGTAGGTCTTGTTACAAATTACATGTTTTTAGTTTGAGTCCCAAACTACTGATTTATCATTACATGTTATGAATTTACCATCTAGATTTTGTAGATCAGAAAAAGTGAGTTGACAAAGCAAAAGCATATGTTGGTATAGATGTATTTATAATAATTGGCTATACATTATGATCACTATAGCTAAGTGCAGATACCATAAATAATATTTTCAGTTACTAGTATATACAAAATTATTACACTTACTTTGTCAGCATGAATAAGGTTAAGTAGTTCACTTAACCAGAATGTCTAGTTGTTTGAGAAAGGATTATATATTTTTAATTAGTATTAAATAAAATTTTACTTCAGCTAAAAATCAGACTGAAGATCATTTTTTGGTGACTTTGAAAACGTATCCTATCAGTGCTTAGATTAAATTATGTTTACATTTATGTTTGCTTGTGATAAAAGCAGAGATAGCTAATAGTTCTACACTCCAGAATACTGAAGTTTCGCCTAAATTGTACATGCCAGACCTAAAGTAATGTAGTTATATAAAATGCTTATGTATTCCCTTATTCATTAAGTTAATGATGGAAATATAAATTAAATACTTTTTCCTCTAATTTCTATACCCGCTGACATTTTTATATAGCCTTAAAATGTTCATCATTAGGGACCCTCAAAAGCTCAGTGGGTGAAAGCCTGCATACATCATTATTTTGATAACTTTCTTCCATTTGTGTGGACCTGAGATGCTGAAGAGAATAAATCTTTCAATATTAGCATATTTTATATGTTACTTAAATGATGGATAATATCTTAAAATGAGCTAAATAATACATTGGAGACTTGACAAATAGAAACACCTTCATTTGACATGAAAACTATAGCCAGTAGAAATTCTGTGGATTTATAGAATCTTACTAAGATAATTTGTGAACAGACATGATTTACTTTCCGTCATA
>PVIY010006830.1:5000-85240 GCA_004026745.1 Myrmecophaga tridactyla
CCTTACCAGGATTCTCTCTTTTTCACATTCCTCGGGAAGCTATGGTTCTCGCCTGGAACAGGGCGTAACTGTTGCCTCGTTGAATGCTCTTACATGGGGATTTGAGCCGGTTCCAGGTGATTCTTTAATAACAATCCTAAGTAATAATAATAATAAAACTCTCTATCTCATTTCTCCCACAGTCGCCACACATAGTTCTCCCTTCCAGCTCTTCTCGTCACCGCTGAACGCTCCTGTCTGCTAATGTCCAGAAAGTGGCGGTTGGATCCAAAGTTTCAGTCCATTAAAATCAATGAAAAATAGATTACGTATAATATGCTTAGTTTGGGAAGCCCGTGGGTCTGCAAGCTTCTCCTGTGGACTGACGGCTCTTTCTGAGCTCAGCTTGGTTGGCGTTGGAGGGGCTGCCTCGGGACGTTTGTGGGTACTGGTCCACGTGGCGTGGTGCTGGGTTTTGGCTAATGCCTAAGTCATTTCTATAGTGATAATGCTGTAGCACGAGCGCCTCTTGGGAATATATAAAATTAGAGAGAATTTCTGTTTGCTTTGGTCTTCTTTCTAGAGTAATTACAGTCACTGCCACTCATTCCTGTTCTGTGGCCTGAATTTTCTAATCTTTGGAATAACCAAGCTGCTAAGGTGCAGTCATATCCAGGCCCAGGCGCAGAGCGGCGCCTCCCTTCTCGCACTTGGATCCAACGTCGGCAATGTGCCTGAGCGTTTAAGTTGCGCTGGTAGGGACGTGCAGCCCTCCAAGGCCACGGAGTGCGTGGTTTCTATGTTTGTTTTCCCCTTTCATTACGGCAAGAGGGATGCAATTTGGCATTAATTTGACCATTTGAGAAAAAAATGCAGTTTGTTAAAGCTCATCGAGAAACATCCTGATTCCTCAAAGAAGGTGGGCAGAGCCAGTGCGGGTGGGTTGGCCACCACCAGCTTGGTTTCTTGCAGGAGGAATTTTCAGACTTGTGGGTCAACACAAGGGTTGGCATTAGCTCAACTCTAGCATGTAGCTCGTGGCAAAGATGACTTGCAGAGAGAAAGTTCTAAATTTTGCAAGGAATGGCAGACCAGACTCACACATGTGCACACACGCAACCACACACACACAAGTGCTAGGGGTGGTGTTTAGTGATAAAACAGCCACAGCAACATCAAAACTCACTTCTGAACCTTGGAGGGGCAAGGGGATGATTCCTTGTGTACTTTATTTTCCACTATTTGGAACATGGACACCCCTTCCCGGGTTTTAAGAAACTGTAATTGTACATAACATGCAAAGCCTGGTAAGCAGTAAAACCACATCACCTAGAAAATGTTACCCTTGAAAGCTGGCAGGCTGTGCAATTCTGCTGGATAGAAATCACATAAGTAACTAACAGTAAATGCAGAGGATATGAATACCTGCCCAAATGGACGTCCTTGGGACAAAGGCAACCCCTTGGTGGGCCCTGTTTTCCTTCCTCCACAATCCACTTCTCAGCTGCTGGTCAGGTTTTCCCACTACGGCCTGCTGTGCAAAATGCCCGATGACTCACGGAGCAGACCCGAGCGGAGGCAGACCCCTTGGCACCAGCGCCCGGAGCTGGCGGCCGAGGGCAGATAAAGTGGCAAGCAGGATGTCCTCCCTTCAGAGGTGCCGCCGATGGCTGGCGGCTGCTGCTGGGGGCAGGGCACAGGGCGGGAGCGGGGGGTGCAGGTATGGGGGGCTGTGGTGGGGAGCAAGGACTGGTGACTCCCGGAGCACTCTTACTTTGCAGCAGAACCTTGGGGCCCTGTGCCCCCTTGCCAATCCAGTGCCCATCAAAGACCTGCCAGGGCAGGGACTCCAAAACCTGGAGAGGGGAGTGGGGAGTGAACAGAGGGGACACAAGGAGCAAGGCAGGCACACACACACCTCTAACACAACGCGGGGATGGTAATGCTCAGAGCAAGTAATGGAGCAGCATAACAGACCCATACCGGACTTGCCAAAGCCCCGTCTGAGTGCTTGCCTCATGCCAAGGACAAGCGGTGGTCACTAATGGCATTAGTTCATTCCATCTCATGACGACTGGTAAGGATGTCATCATTCTAATCCTCATTTTACAGACGAGGCTCAAAGCTCAGAGATGGCATCCCCTTGCTCCAGGTCACACAGCTCATGAAGGGCTGAGTGAAAACCCATGTATCTGGCTCCTGAGCCCTTCTGTTCCCAATGCACCACCTGCCCCTCTTTCCAGGAGTGATTCCAGAGCGTGCTCAGCTGTGGGGAGTCTGTGGGGGAAGGGACGGGGGCAGGGAGGAGATGCATAGTCACCTCTATTCTGAGCTGCCCCAAACTGAGGGGATCGGGTCAAAAACATCAACGCTTCACGAGGTAGATCAAAACCAACGCACCGTGTGTTCCAACTCCCCAACTTCCCGTGTGACGTGGCCAAGTCTTGAACACAGCGAGCAGCCGCCGGGCAGCCGTGGAACTCGGACCCACCTAGAACCATCGGGCTGGGTCACCGGTTGTAATCCCCAAAGGCAGCCTAGAAGAAAGGCACAATTGTCCCCATTTTACAGGCTTACCCGTGGCCCGCTCGCCTGCAGGGGTGCTGGTGCGTGAGGCTGTGCAGAAGGACGCAGCAAGGCTGTGGCTCAGGCAGTGCAGGCTGTGTGGCCCTGGGCCACCCACTCAGCATCTCTGGGCCACCTTTCCACAATGTTTCCATGGGTCCGTCCAATGGGGCTGGGCCAGGGTGTGGCTTTAGGCTGCAGAAATTGTTCTGATAAAAGCATCTGGCCTTGCCCAGGGTGCTACAGATGCTGAAAACCATTGAGACATGTCTGACTCCCGTTTTCCTGAGGGTTCTCCGGCCCCCCGGCCTCAGGCCCAGCCAAGGTGAAACGGGTACAGGTGCTGTCCTTGTGCCCCCTGCTGGGGTGCCGCCTCAGAGGGTGGGTCAGCCAGCACAGCCCTCCTGGGAGCCCTGCCTGGCCCCCAGCCCCGCTTATTTCCAGGGCCCTGCAGCAGTCACGCGCCTCAGCCTCAGGAATTAGCCTGCTGCGAAGGCCCGTCGACCTCTGCCACCTCCCCTGCTCCCACTTGTCCCAACCCCGTCTTCTCCAAAGACTGTTCAAGTCTGAAATCCGATCCATCAATCCATGCATGGGGGTGGGCAGGTGGGCCGCTCATGGTGGGGGGCTGCTGGGCCCCCCTTGCGTTTCTGTCTGGCCTTAGCTGGGGTGCTGATGGCCCTGGGAGCAGGCCTCAGGCCCGTGGGGACCGTGGCTGGCCCCTAGTGCCCGGAGACCCGCCAGGTGGGGGGGAGGGGGCACTCAGAGCACCTCGTCCAACCCCAGGGGAAGCTAGAAGGAGGTGGACTGAGGAAGCAGGAGGGCATAATGAGAAAGCTCTTTCCTACACAGGCTCCAAGGTCATCAGGGGCACGAGTGACAGAGCTGGTGCCTGGAGGTGCCACTGCACAGATGGGTGGGCCGTCTGTCCTTCCAGGCGGTCACGTATGGAGAACGCGCTTCCCGTCAGCATGAAGGGCACCAGGCTCCCGGGATGAGGCAGCCAGGGGCGGGCACATGCTCGTGGGTGATGTGGGATTGGTGCCGTAGCAAAGGATGAGAAAGACCTGAGGTGGGGGTGGGGGTGAGCTGTTGAGGTGCCCACTTCTCACTTGTCTGAGTTTGGATAAGAGGGCGCCACTAGACTCCGTTACACTGGCATGGGGCTATAGAAGGTTCTGGCGATGAGGAAGGTCACGCGCAGCTGGACTATCGAAGACCAAGGGCTCCTGAGCTCACGCCTGGCCCCAGGGACGCCGCTAATGGGATCAGGTACCTTGGGGAGCTGACAGGACCACAAGACCCTCTTTCCCCGAGGATGCCTCTGAGGGACTGCTCCGTGGCCCCCACTTAGGGACTCTGGCTTTATGTGCTGTCAGCTCCCAGCTCCTACGTGCTGGGCTGGTGTAGGCTACCCCTCCAACTGTGAGATTCTGCCACGAGTTCTCCCCTCGCTCCCAGCTCTGCCCCAGGGACGCCTCACTCGTTACTAAAAGGCCATTCTCCAGAGCTACGGAGACATAGGTCCCTCCTGTACGCCCCAAGAAGTTTTCAACCACTCTCTGGGCATCCAGGCCGTGCCCCTGCAAGTCCACTGCCATCATCTCATAGACGACATGCTAACTTATTTGTTGCAAAAATGAAACAATGCTGACTTCATCGTCCTGTTTCCTCATCGGTAACACGAAGATCTGATTACCTGATCCAATCACAGAGCTGTCTTGGAGGTTAACAGAAGCTTTCCTTGCAAAATACAGGACACCCAGTTAAAGCAGACCTTCAGATAAACATGGAAAGGATTTGTAATATAGGTGTATTCCAAATTTTACATGGGGTATTCTTATGCTGAAAAAGTATATATTGTTCACACAGAGTTGAAATTGAACTGGGCATCCTTTATTTTTATTTGCTGGATCTGGCAACCTTGATTAAATTATATAAAGCACTTCGCATGGTGCCCAGTGCATAAGCAAGCTCAAGCTCAATTATTGTTGATAATGATAGGAGCCATTGGCTTGCGGGGCTGTCTTGGCTCTTAGGTGACACGTTTCTTGTCATTTTCATCTCTGACTCCTCGGAAGCCGAAACATGGCAAATGCCAGAAGCAAATAGGGACACATTTGCAGGTTTAGGGTCTTAGGAGACAGACGTATCTTTGGGGGGGCACCAAGCAGACACCTCACTCGGGGCTGAGGAGCAGCTAGAGGTGAGCTGAGAAAGCAGTGTGGGGACGGGTCGTAAAGGGCTTGGACACGAGCCAGCGTGGTGGGTTGTCTAACAGGCATTGGACGCTGTGGTGGTCTCGGCCTGGTGGAGAGGAGACTCACTCAGAGTCGTGCTCTGGTGCTGGATGGGAGGGAGCTGGGGAGCTGGGAGAGACTGATGGGGCAGGTGAACCCCAGTTGGAGGGCTCCAGAGAGAGAAGCCGGGCTTCGGGTGGCTCCCCTGGCCAAGGAAGGAAGCAAGAGCTTCCCGCTACCTTCCCGCTGGGATGTGGCCCAGCTCCAGGAAGTTGGTTCGAGTCCTCTCTCTACAGACCAGAGCGGAGAGGAGTCTTTCATGCAATTGAGTTTCTGTTTTAGTTTCCTGGCCTGCTCAGGCAAATAATATGCAATGGGCCGGATTAAACAGTGGGAATCATCTCACTGTCTTGAGGCTAAGGTAGAAGTTCAAACCGAAGCCTCATCAAGGCATCTTCCTCCCTGAAGACGGTGGCGTGCTGGGGTGGCTCTGGCGAGCCTTACTCCTTAGCTTGTCACGTGGCAAAGCACAGGGCAGCCTCTCCTGGCCTCTCCTCTCTCTTCCGGGTTCCTCTGATGTTCCGCGTCTGGCTGCTCCCTCTGTGATTTCTCTCTCTGTCTGAATTTCATTTGGTTTATAAAGGACTCATTTAATAGAATTAAAATCCATCCTGACTGAGGTGAAGGCACCTCATCCAAAGGACCTACTTACAAGGGGTGCACACCCACAGGGGCAGACTGGGTTTAAGAACATGTTTTTCTGGGGTACATAGCTCAAAACCACCAGTTTGAGAGCAACTGTATGTTTTAGGGGACATAGTGAGGCTCAAAGCTCAAAACTGTGGGAATCAAAAAAATAGGCATTTTGAAAAGTAGCCCTATACCCTTCCCTGATAGCATCCGGCATGAAAGAACCCCTAGACCTTTACCTAGAAAAAACTGGGGAAACGCCTAGTCCCAGCAGCTAAGGAAAGTGGGGTCAGAGAGGTCATGCTGGGCTCCAGGGCCTCAGCTTCCTCTTTCCCTGGAGTCACTCACAGAGAAGTCACACTGTGCACATGGGAGACTTGATTTGCCAGGATCAGACTCACCTGAAAAGCTCTCCCAGTCCTCCATCGGAGTGCACCTCACCCAGGTACCAAGCCGCTCCATCATCAGTTCCTCAAGGACCAGTCGTCAAGTTCTAACAGGCCAAGCCCCTCCATGCACCTCTGTAAGCCGCTTCCCCTTCCTCCAGAGCCCGGCCCACCGTTTGGAAGTAGGCACCTGTTTGTGAGATGGTTGGATGGAGGGCAGCCCCCTCCCCTGTTCTTTCCTGCCATATCTGGGAGGCTGTAGAACGTTCCGGCTCTCCACTGCATGTCCTCAGCACTGCCGCTTTCTCGAGCACAGAGTAGAAAACGCAGGTAGAACCACCTGAATGAAGAGCTAAATAGATGGACAGTGTCCACTGGCCATGCCTCTAGGGGCATTGAAGTCGTGAATGAGACAGCACCTTCAGTCCAGAAGCTCACATTTTACTAGAAAAGATGGACAAATGAACAGAATGTTTTAATAAAAGTAATTGGGTATATGCGAAGGGTATGCACGGGGCACCAGGCCCTGCTGAATGACCAGGGAAGCTTCTGGAACTTGTAGTCCACTCGGAAGTCAGGAAAGCCATCTACGGCCACACATCTGGACCCCGAGGATGAATGTCAGGGGCTGGAGAAGGCCCAGCACCCAATGTACTCTCTCCCTCCCACTGAGGCGCCACACAGAGGTGGGCAGCCCACATGACCTCAGCGATAGCAGATCAGCAATGATCTGGTAAAGAAGCCCTAGTGGCAAGACTGCGGGCTGCCTGCTGAGAGCTGGAGGGAAGGGGTCTGCTCTGGATGGGCCCCTCCCTCACTGCAGAGTGGCCCTCCTTCTAGAGGCTCTGCCAGAGTGCGTGGAGAGTCAGGCTGCTCCATGATGAGACAGGGCCACTGGGCTGTGGATAGGGCTCAGGAAGGGACGCCAAGGCAGCTATGGGCACACAGATGATGGACGTGCCCCCAGGCCCCATGACGACTGGGACTCAGCACCAGATGCCACGGTGCTCGCTCTTGTCTTGGACATGTCCACATGAAGTTGGTTTCATGTCAGACCATCTCTTACATCTGCCTGTGGGCCAGCTGGGAGGATGCTGGCCCCACTAGGGGAAGACGTTGAGGTCGCTCAGGGAGGACACTGGGTCCATTCGGGGAGGACCCTGGGCCCACTCGGGGAGGATGCTGGGTCCACCCAGGGAGGACGCTGGGCCTATTCAGGCCATCTCTAAGCAGGGGAGAAGAGAACGGAGTGCTCAGGAGACCCATATGTTACTTGCCAGTTTTATCCAGGAAAACCCTGAAAATGATTTGCCCCAGCATGAGTGCCATAGCATGGTCCAGGGTGGAGCATTGAAGCACCTTCCTCTCTATTACTGTCAGCAGCTGGGACTCAGGGTTATTTTTTAGTGACATGAGCAATTACCCATTGTACCGATTATTTATAGAGGAAATGTTTATAGTGTCAAGAGTCATTGTCTCTGCCTGACACTTATAAACTAGAGGCGCAGAATCGTCAAGTGACCTCCTGGACAGGGGACGTTTGGGGGGTAGTGGGGACGTAGGCTGTCTGGGTATGTGCACGCGTGTGTACACATGTGGTGCACACGCGTGCATTCTGTGTGCTGTGTGACGTGTGTAGCTGCATGCACACACATCTGTGTGTGGAGCACACATATACATGCACATGGTACCTGGGTCTCGTGAATGCTGAGTTGGGTGCTGAGGTGCCCTATGTTGGGAGGTTTGCTGAGAAAGTGGGGTGGGGAAAGAGCTGGCAGCTCTGAGTGGTGCCACATCTGAACTCTACAGCCCCTGCGGCTGCAGACTGAGCAGGCAGGCTGACGGGGCACTACCCAGCACTGCCACCCTGTGCCATGGGGAGGGGGGATGGCCCTGGGAATATTTAGTGGGCAGCGTTCCCCAGAGCCAGCCTCAGGAGCCACCAGGAAGCAGGGACAGCAATAGGGGAGGCTTTCTCCTAAGGAGTGGGCAGGGTTCCAGGGGCTTCAGGCCAACTGGGCCCACCAGAGCCCCCCAGGCAGCATCACCCTGACGGCTTTAGAAGACAGCTGCTTCTCCTCAGCCTGACTTCCCAACATGGAGATCTACAGGTTTTTAATTCCCTTGGGCTCAAGCTCTTACAAGGGCTAAACCCTCTGACTATCTAGACACCCCCAAAGTGTGACAACATGACCCTGACTACATACAGGGAACCCTGGGTACACGAGGCCACGCTGATTCTTGGAGTCCCTCACATTCTTTTTGTGTGCTTCCTTCAGTAAGAAGGGAGGTTACCAGCAGAACCCCTGTCCCTGCACCTGGCCTCCAGGTTTCACAAGCATTTCTCTTGCTTAAACAGAAAAAAAATCATCAAAGGCATTAGAAGCACATGTCCACCCAGAAATCTGCACAGGAAAGTTTATGACTGCTTTGTTCAGAGTTGCCCAAACCCAGAAGCAACCAAGATGCCTTTCCATAGGCGAATAGATGACGACCACGGCATGCCCACACTGTGGACTATGATCAGTGATACAAAGGAATGGGCTTTCAGGCAATAAGAGGTGTGGAAGAACCCTAACTGCACATTGCTGAGTGAAAAAGCCAGTCTGAAAAGGCTGCAGACTGCGCAGCTCCAACTATACAACATTCTGGGAAAGGCAGAACCGTAGAGACAGTAAAGATATCCGTGGAGGAGTGGGGCACAGGGCGCCCTTAGGACAGAGAAGCGATTCTGTCTGCTGGAGTGGTGGACAGGTGTCATGACCCATCTGTGGAAACCCCAGAGCTGTACAAGGCGCAGAGTGAACCCCAATGTCAATCGCGGGGTTTAGTTACTGATGATGTGGTAGTATTGAGCCACGCATTGTAACAAATGCACCCCACTGATGCAAGATGTCAGTAATAGAGGAAACTGGGGGCTGAGGGTGGGAGCTGGGGAAAGATAGGAACTCCCTGTACTTCCCACATCATTTTTCTGTAAACCTAAAACTGCTCTAGAAATAAAGTCTATTTTAAAAAAAAACTTAGCAAGGAATAAAAGAGAGAGAAGTACTGGGGTGGACCCCCCTGCCGCATAGGCCTGGTTTGATGGTAGGTTCTGGTGTCAACTTGCCCAAGCATTGATGCCCAGTTGTGTGGTCAGGCAAACACTGGCCTGACCGTTGCTACAAGGTTACTTCATGGCTGGTTGATAACTGGAAGGCTGGTGTTTTAAGTCATCAGCCAGGTGACTGCATCTGTGGCTGATTACATCTGAAATCAACTAAGGCATGTCTCCCACAGCAAGATAATCCAATCAGTTGATGGCTCTTAAGGGAGAAGAGAGACTCTCACTGCTTCTCCAGCCAGTGAGCCTCTCCCGTGGAGTTTGTCCAGACCCTTCATTGGAGCTGCCAGCTTCACAGCCTGCCCTGCAGATTCTGGACTCTTCCCGACTAGTCTACCTGGACAGCCATAGTGGAGAGACAAGCAAAGTGGAAGCCAGGCCAGATGGCAACGTGTGCAGCCTTCCCCAGCGCTGCTCCAGGGCCCTGCGCAAACTGGCTGTCAGGGCTGGGGGAGGAAGCACTGGGTTTCCAGTTGTGTGCAGGGAATCTCAACATTGTGGGGAGAAATGGACAGACGATGGGGCAAGCCTCGTGCTGTCAGGGTTTTGTCCTTCATCCCTGCATTTGATGAAAGTCCCACCAGCGGTTTCGGGCACAGCTTGCAGAGGCTCACATAGTCCCCATGGAAAGAAAGTGGGGTGAGGCCTGCTGAGGGTTCCAGAAGCAGCTTCTTGGATAAGGAATGAATTGGGGATAATCTTCCACTGCCCCCCTAAGGATTGGCCCCATATTAAGGAGGACAAAAATCAACAAAAATAATTCAGATTTTTTAAACAGCCTTTACGACGCCATCAGGAATTTCCATGATGAGGGACCTTGAGGCTGAGAGCTTTCTCAAATGACAAGGGCCACCACTGAGAGTTGGGAGGGACAGCCTGGTAGCATCTTTGCAACTGCTGGAGGCTGCAGCACTTGTCCCATGGAGTGGCCTGGACACCAGCAGCCTGGCTGCCCCATGCCCTGGGCTTGAGTAGAGGAATATGTCCAGGGGGTGGGGGTGGGCTCTTGAGACAAGGGCTTCCACATCACAGGCACCCACCTCCACTCTACTGAGTGGCCTCACCCCTAGTCATGGGCTCGGCCCTCTCATGGGCGCCCTGGAGTGTCATCAGGCCCCCTCTGGGTGGTGAGTAGCTCCTTTCCACGCCTCCCTGGAGTGGATAATTAAGTGCAGGGCAGGCCTGGTCCTGGAGAGACTCAACCCTTTGCCGTGAGCATGAGCTCCCAGTAACTGCTTTGAGGTGAGCCCATCTTCCGATGAATGTGGGTGCTTCCTTACTTGTTGCCCAGCTCCAGGACTGAGTGCAGCCTGCTTGGGAACCAGAGCTCACGAGTAATTTGTTTTTGCAAACTATGGAGCAAATTCAAGGTAGTCCCTAGAGCACGGAGCTGGCCCCAGTGGCGCAGGGGAGGCTCCATGGCATGGTGCTCGCATCCCCTGCCTGGAACCAGATGAGGACAGGAAAGGAAGGGCAGGGGCAGCATTCCACTCAGGTGAGGCCAGCAGATAAAGCCCTCGGTGCCCAAGGTCTCGAGCAGGCTCTCAGGTCCCTCACTGGGTCTGGAAGAGGTGGAACGGGGCAGAAAGCAAATTCCTCTAACTCCTGTCCCTGGAGGAGCCTGATTGGGCTTGCCACAAGTCCATTAACACGGTCATGCTTTACAAGGCCAGAGAAAGAATTGACCTTGTCTGCCAATGGGTCTGCTCCTAAAGCTCAGTTCAATTTCCACAAATGAAGTCTCACATCTGGATAATGCTCTGTGGTTGACGCTCCATTTCTACACCCATCGTTCAGTTGTCCACCAACCTGGAAGGGACAGTGGGACTTTTCCCTCTTTTTCAGGTGAGAAAACAGTGGTTCCTGCCATGTCATGTGTCTCACCCAAGAAAGTCCCCTGGTGGGCAACTCGAATGCTGACCTCCTTAGCTTGGGACCAGGGCACTTTCTTTCCAGCCTCAGGTGCCAAAAGAATCTGGCCTCTTGACCTAACCATTCAGGAACGAGGCATCTCCAAGTATGCTGGTTTGAAAGTATTATGTACCCCAGTTAAAGCCATGTTTTAATCCTGATCCAATCTTATGGGAGCAGCTATTACTTTTAATCCTGATTCAACATTGTATGTGGAAACTTTTGATTAGATTATTTCACAGGGATATGACATGCCCAGTTGTGGATATGACATTTTGTTTAAATGGAGATGTGACTCCAACCATCCTAGGTGGGTCTTGATTAGATTACTAGAGTGTTTAAAAGGGGAAATATTTTGGCTAAATGACAGCATCTACAGAAATGACAGAGCCAACAGAAACTTCAGAGCAGAGCTGACACAGATGCTGACACATGGTGAATGGAGACACAGATGTTTGGAGATTCTTGGAGTCCAGCAGAAGTCACCCTGAGATGCTAAACAAGCCAGAACTTGGAAGAGCCAAGGCAAGCCAAGAATGAGAGCCAGACCCAAAAAAGCCAAGTGAGGAACCCCACAGGAACAGAGGCTGAAAGTGAGGAGCTCGGGAGTAAGGGACCTGCAGATGCCAGCCATGTGCCTTCCCAGCTGACAGAGGTGTTCCTGACCCATGGACTTTTCTTGAATTAAGGTATCTTTTCCTGGATACCTCAGTTTGGACATTTTTATAGGCTTAAAACTGTAAACTTGCAACTTATTAAATTTCCCTTTATATCATTCCTGTTCTGGTATGTTGCATTCCAGCTACTTACCACCTAAACACTGGATCATGGCCCCATTGTCCCAGGACCTGTCTGGGGTGTGGGAACAGCAGAGCAGGAGTTGGCAGCCTGGAGCCAGCACAGGTTCTACTCCAGCCTCCTGGGTGGCCTGAGGGAGAGAAGTGAGTTATTAGCTCTAAGACTCCTCATAAGGGGTTTGATTTGAAGTCCCTCCAAAAGCCCCTTCTGCCCTTTTTTTTCTTTTTTTTTTTTTCTGGTATGGGCAGGCACTGGGAATTGAACCCGGGTCTCCGGCATGGCAGGCGAGAACTCTGCCACTGAGCCACCATCACACCACCCCTCTTCTGCCCATTTTTAAAAAGGTTAGAAAAAATTTTTTTCTTTGAAGTGGGTAAAAAGGATCAAATAAAAACCTCCCTCTTTCAGTTCAGAACAATGTTTTGGTGAAAACATTCCATCTGAAGCAGCCAAGTGTTCCTAAAGATGTCAGTTTCATCCTATTTTTAGTTGTAATCTAAAAGCAGGTTCCAATCTACTGAGCTGTGGTCCCAGAAGGAGGAAGGAAATGTCTCGTAGCTTCTGAGCCTGGACTTCATGAGGTGAGGACACAAGGTGGATGGGAGAGAAGGACTTCCCACGCCAAGAACTTCCGAAAGCAGGTCTTCAAAGTGCCAAATTGGAAAGCAGAGGACTAGACACGCTAGTCGACTAAATCTTCTTCTTCTCCTTAAATCAGCTCAGGGTGTAATCCTACACAATACTTATTCAACCCAGCAATTCCCATGGCTATTTAACGAAAGACTATTGGAGGCATGGGAAGAGAACAAAACCACTTAGGAGCTCATGGTTGAGGAGAGGCATGCAGCTATGGCATCGGGCCTCTCCTGGTGGGCAGGAGGACATAGTTTATAAAATGCCTTCTTTCGCTTCACCTTCAAGTCCAGATGCAACCTCCCCGGGATCAGCTGGGCCCCTAGACAACAGGGCAGCAAGGGAGACAGGCAGGGGCTGAAGACAGGAAAATTGATAAAAGGAAAGTGATTGGGTGGAGGCAAATGGTGCTTCTAGTTTCTTCTGACAACTCTGAGGCTGCCCCGGGGTGGGCAGCCACCTGGACTTATGAAGGTTCTGCCTCACCAGAACAGTCTCTCTCCAATGCCCCAAATCCCTCCAAATAAGAAATCCAGTCTGGTTGACAAGTTTTTCTAACCTGTATACAAACATCCCAGGGAAAGTTAAGAGAATGAAACGTTCCTATCACAAAATGGCTCTTTATTCAGGTTGCTTTCTGTACTTCCCTGAGATAAACACTGAGACAGCCTTTTACGAAGGATGTCCCGCTGAGCACTTGTTTCAGGGGATGCTCCTTGGAAAGACTGGAAAATGTACAGCGCACATCTCCTTTGTGGGTACTTCCCATTCGCGACAGAGAGCTAAATAAGTTACTTTACTGCAGGACTTCTCGGAACCTTATGTTTGCTTACCTAAGTTTCTAAAAACTTATTTGACTACGGACTGTTTTTGCCATCAAATGCATTAATATGGTTTGGGACATGCATCCTGAAGGAAAGAAGAGTGAATTTCTTAGTACAATTAATCCTGAGTGAAATATTCCCCTCTTCGGAAACCGCCCCCAGGAGGAGCGAATTGCATGGGTGCTGTCCCCAGGGCCCAGGGGAGAACAAGGTGGCCAGCAGGCTAAAGGCCAACCAATCTAGTCCCAACACACGCCGGCTTTCCCTGCAAAACTGGCCCAAGGTGAGGAGAGGATCCCGTAGCTCCTGGCCCCGTTGTGCGGGTCTTCCATCTGCATATCTCCTTCTCACTCAGCTCTTCTGTTCTCTGCGGTCTTAAGCTCCAGGGTGGCCTTGCAGGTGTCCAGCCCAGAGGTGCGTGTAACACATGGGATTTGGGTGGGATTCCCACTGAGTCACCACCAGACCTGCCACAGGACCCCCAAGGGCTCCAAGTGTTGTCTCTGCAAGCCCCGTGCCCTCTCCCGCACTGGTGACAGAGGGCCACTCGGTCTACCCAGAAGGCTCGAGGCATTTAGCTCACTTCTCCCCCAGATAATTTCCTCGTCTTCGGCTCTGTGCAGAGATGGAACAGTGACCTGACCGACAGATGGCATTTCCATCGGGACCGGCCAAGAAGAAGGAAAACAGTAATGAAACACACCCTAAGTTAGATGTCTGGGTTTGGATTTCACGCTCCTACATCAGAACTTTTTAATGTTCAAAATATTTGCAATTAAGCTCTCTCATTTCCAAATTAAATAGATAGGCCTCTCATTTCACACAATAGGCATGTTCCTGAGAAACTACATGAGAAGAGAATTTTAAAAAATCAAATTATATTTTTCAAAGTACTTGGAGGGTTTTCTATTTAAAAGAATCCCACAAGGAATCCTCCCTTCGAATGAAGAATCCATTGTAATGCAAATGATCACCTCTTAATGTATCTGTTTTCTAAATTCAAATAAACTCCAGTTTATTCAGAATGGTCAAAGAGCTGGGTCTTGTGGTTAATTGAATATTCATGCTAATTTGGAATCACCCTATATTCCATGTGTTGATTAACAATTTTCATGAAGCAAGAATATAATAAAATACAATAAAATACACATAACAACGAAATGATGCTGAACCTAATTACTTTTTTTTTGATAATCCGGATACCTTCAGGATGTCAAAGAGGATACAGCCACCAGCCTGTTCCTCTCTGCTCTGAGCTCAGTCCTGAGTTTAGAGAAAGAAATTAGGTGGAACCCCACACACTCTGAAACTAATCTGGAAGGTTCATTTTTGACATGAGACTTTTGGATCTTTCTATTTTTTTTTTTTTACTTGTCGCTCATCTCTTTAAAAAAAAAAAGTGGGGGAGTACACAGTGTATTTATTTTTTCATTTCCTGGTAATAGACGTCTCCAACTGTTTCAGTTGTTTTAAGGCAGAATTGACAATGTCTGCACAGGTAAGTCCCTTTTTAAGAAAGCCAGTCAGATTCAGAAAAATAAAGCACGGCTTAGCTGTTCTTCTCTGCTTGCTATCTAATGAGGTGTGGGAAAGGCCAACAATTCTGGAATACGCGGCATTTACAGGCAGCACCTGCCCTAGAATAGATGGTGATCTTGATTTCATATAATGATGAAGGAAATGATTCGTTTCAAAAGCGGAGTGCACAGCATCCATTCCCCATCCCCGAAGCAAAGCATTATCCCTCTCGCTTCTTCCCAAATACCCTTCTCTCCATGCATCCGGCTTGAACTTGTTAAGCGTGCTCCAGTGCAACTTGTAGATGCTTTAAAATCCACTCCCTTCTCTTTGGTTTGTCAGACCTGCTTTTCAAAGGAGTCGAGCCGCCATACATCCCTATTTAAACAAATAAGGTTAGCTACCTTTTGCCATTCACAATTTCAACAGTCCTCCTAAATTAATTTTTCCAAAAGTAATTCAAATAAAAGCTTGGTTGCCACTGCTCTTTTCTGAGCCACAAGATTGAATAAGGCATCTGAATAAAAATGTGTATTACAGCCTTCTTTAATATTTAAGCATGACATTCATTGATTTGTTTCTTGTTTTCTGCAAACCTTGACAACATGATAAAATAAATCATAAGAACAAAATATAGTGGTAACATCTTTTATGGACTTCTCATAGTCATCAATCTCAAGCTGTGAGTGAATTATCAGTACAGCAAAGAGATGTATGTTTTAAGAGCTCCAATCGCAGACTGGCTGCAGGTTTTTCACAAGCAAACTCAAGGCGAGTGACTGATAAGCATCATTATTGTTTTCTGAGAGTCTAGTTTATGGTGTGTTGCGCAAGTGTTGGCATATATGTTTCAGCAGAAAGGTTTGATCAATTCGGAGTAGACATCTACTAACATATAAAAAATATAACAAGGTTTCCTGCTGAGCCGTGTTATAGCACCCGCCACCCCATGTCAACATGACAAGCCCCAAATGGTGTTTCTGATTCTATTTAGTAGAGAATTAACCTTTCTTAGTGTAATACACCAGGCATGAAAAGTGGATCAAACAGTAGAGATTTGGACACCTACCCCATTTCACTTGCATTTTGATTTTTAGCAACAATATTGTAAACGCCAAAAATAAAGCCAGGATACTCTGAACTGTCATACCATTGCAACCACTTGAATGTACCAGAGACAAAAACTGGAGAACAATGCTGCGTTCCAAAGGTAATCCAACTTGGGGCAGGCAATAGAGTTTATGATAATGGTCCCGAGTATCTAAAGCCTGTGACACCAAGCACAAAAAAAGACTTTTCAAAATCATCAATGACCACAGTTTTCAGACTGTGTTGACACCACTCCCTCTCCGTGGGAAGAGCACAAGCCGTCAGTTGACTCTCCAGCTCTTCAGTGACCCACCGTGGGGCATCAGGTCATTTAGAAACATCTGAGCAAGGGCACTCCATGTCCCGTGTCTGTATTTGTTTAATGTTATGCTCGTGCAAACTAAATGATATTTCCCTTTTTCAAAAATTCACAATTTCTTCTGCATGAATGTTGGCCCTTGATGGGGTGGAGGGGGATGCTTTAAGGGAAAATCACCATAAAGGCAGAAGTTGGCAGCATCAAATCCTGTAGTGACAAACTGCAACACGAGGATTATTCGGCGAGATTACCCAAATCACACTCAGCATTTACTCCCAGCATGTCATAGTCCTGGTAATGCAGAGGATTAGTAAAAAAAATCTAAGGCGACATTCCAGAAAGCACACCTGCTTCAGTGGATTTACCAGAGCTTGGGATCTGGGAAATGGGTTAATGAAAGCTCTAGAGGTGGAAAGCTCCAGTGTAGGGATTGGAGGAGTAAATATTAAGATGTTTCCTGACAAGCTGAATATATGTGGTTTCCCACAAAGCCCCACAGTGCTTTGCACTCCATAAATATCACTTCTCTTCCCTCATGAGTTGAAGTCCATGAAATATGACGCCACGGTCCACTAAAACACAGCTGCACTTTCATTGGTCTCGAATCTCAGGCTACCCTCATTTGCATAGGTGGAACACTGTTTATCACCCTCGTAATTAATTCAAGTCAATTACACCATTCTAACATCTCTCCTCTTCTAGGCGTGTTGCATCATTACCACCTACTTTTAGTAAAATTACACTCCCTCTCCCTCTAGCTGACTCACTGTAACTCAAAGTAGTGCTTTCTCTCTGCCTCTTCTTTTTGCTTTTTGAACCAATTAAAGCCACGAAGGTTTTTTTTTTTACTTGGCCTAAGAGAAATACCATCAGTATTATTGCTTGTTTGACATTTTGGTTTTCCATTTGTTAGATTTTATTAGCAATATTGGAAGTGTGAATTACTGTGGTAGCTTCCCGGCCACGCTGCTCTTTTGTCGAGTCCACGTGTGGTCCATGGCACTACATACATCCGCTGTAAACCTTTCAGTGCCGACATTTCAGTGGGGGCTGCAGCGGTAGCACCAGAAAGGAAAGGGTGAGAGAAATCAAGGGCAGTTCAGAAAATGTCACTGATAGTGGCACCAGAGAAACGTGGAGCTCAGGTGGCCCAGGGATGCCCTCCCTGCTGCCGCCATGACTGCTTCATGGGGAGCTCTGGTTTTTAGGGCCATGAAAATCAAATCTCTGCTCTCTCAAGCCCACCCTTCTTACTAAAGCTCTAAGACGTATGTGGGGAGGAGTTTTGCTGAATTGAAGGATCAACCGAACATGGGTCTCTTTACCTACAAACATACTTTAGATTTTATTGGACCCTTTCAGTTTCCAAATTGTAAAACCAGGGAATGGCTTGTGGGACAGTGCCTACCCGAGCTGAATGGGCACAGCAACCCCAAAGAGAAGGCTGCGTCACAGGCACCAGAGTCTCCCCAGACCGACGGAACTCCCTCATGCACTTTCCCTGGGATCTGACATCATTAATTTGCAGCGTTAGACTGGGGGGTGGAGGGGAGGGCGTGTTGTTGCATGATGCTGAATAGCATCATAAAAACCATCTAGAATGTTGCCTCCATGAAGGCGAGGATTTTGTGTATGGGTGGTTATTGTTATATCCCAGCGCCTCACAGAGAGCCTGGTACACAGTAGGTGCTTAATGAACATCTGCTGAAGGGTAAATCCAACCGGTCTCCTGATCCAGAGTGAGCTCCAGTGTGGGGACAATGTGCCTGGGTTCTCTCGCTTCAGCTCGCCTCTGTCTCCTGGTCTGCCCACGGGGACTGTCATGCAAGGCATCACTCGTGGATTAGATCATTAAATTCAGCATGTATGTGTTTATCCATACATCCCATGGACACGCTTATACCCATGTGGACATATATGTTATTGTACTATACGAGTATGTGTGTGTGTGTGTAACCCCTATGTTGTCCACATATATGGGGAAGGGGATGGGATAACATGCCTTGCTGAATTTACCCAGCGTGAATACACTTTAAGGTCCTTATGGGGCCAAATTTCTATTTCTAGAAAATCATGATTTTCCAGCATCTGGGACAAGTCAGTGTTTCCCGGTTTCCTGCATCTTATCATTCTTTGCCCTCCTACTACAAGAGAAATCCAAAATGATGAGCATCTGCAAAGCAATCCTGTCACAGAAGAATCTATGAAAACCTTTAATCTCTGTGTAGATGATATATTACGGTGTTTTTTTTTCCCTTCTGAATACTAATATATAATTCTTGGGGAAGAAATACCACGTGCCCCTTTCTATTTGGTAAGCTGGGGAAAATTCATAATATTGCATCAATATTCACTTAATAAAGGCGGGAGTTTGCATTGCTTATGCTGCTTCTGTTTGGTTCCCCCCGATTTTAAACATTCTGTATAGGAGTTGGTCCAGAGACACCCACGCCTTGTCAGTCATTTAATTAACCAAAGAAGCTTGCTATTCATTTTATTTCTCTATATGTTAATGTTAAAAACTAATAGAAAACAGCTAGCAAATTGTCCCCTGCATATATTGGACACAGCAACAATTACTCTGGCAGAGAAGATATAATAAAAGAGGAAATTTTAATAGTATTCGTATTCCATTTATTCTCTTGGGCTTCTGTTTCAAGGTACTGTAGAAATTAACAATTATTTCTTCTCATTGTTTTTGATGATCTTTTTCTATTATGCTCCTACCCGACTTAAAATAAAAAATAATTTAAACTTACATTTTTTTATTCAATTTGATGGTACCTTGAGATTTACATGGCAGGCACGAGGAAGAACTGAAAAAAATCAGAAAATAACCCAGAGCCTTCCCCTCTTGCTCCTCTGACAATGAGCTCCGGCCATGCCAGTCCTCCAGTACAACCGAGGTTATCTTGATTTCAACTCCGAAATTCACATATTAAAAATAATGATCTTATACAACACTGTATTGACCAATATGTCTTTCTTGCACTTGATGAGTGTCTATCATGCAGTATATCCAAATAGTTGACATAGCTCTACTATATAAAGTAATTAACTGAGTTTATATGTCAAATCGTCTAAGGATTTCTCCAGAATGCTTGGGGAAATCTAACAAACTGAACTATTCTCCAATTTATTGACATGCTACTATGTTGATAAAAGTAGGACATCAATAAACAGCTTGAGTTTGAAAACTGAGATCTTATTATAAGTGCAGGGGTATGAGACCCCTGGCGTGGCTGAAATAAAGAAGCCTGAGCTCACCCTGTGAAGTGTCCTGCTGCAGGGAAATGAGACATGATGAAGGAAAATGTGCAACTGAGGCAACCGCGCTTAAAGATGGAATAGGCTTCCTTGTAAAGGTCTCATCAGAACCACTGCTGGTTCACTTCTATCGTTTTTCTCAAGCACTGATCCTGGGAGGTGGCAGCCCACTCCCACGTGGGCCGGTGACCAAATCCACAGAGCCTGTGTCCCTCCAGATCCAGCAAAATAGAACCTTCTGGAATGGTTTTCCACATATCTACTATTTCCTCAGTGGGTTTGCTTTCTATTACCACATAACAAATGCTGACTCAAAACACACATTTGACAGCTTAACCCATGTTTACTATTTCCTTGGGTCAGGAGTCTGGGCCCAGCTTAGCTGAGTCCTCGGCTCAGGACTGAAATTGAAACGTCTGCCAGGCTGCGCTCTTTTCTGGTTGGCATCCTCTTCCGAGTGCATGTGGGTGGTGGAATTTGGTTTCTTGGGGTTGTAGGAGTGAGGTCCCTGCTTTCTTCCTTGCGATCAGCCAGGGACCATAGCAACTAGAGGCCCCCACTCCTCCCAGCCGCATGGCCCCTCATGAGCCCCCAACCGTGTGGCAGCTGCCTTCTTCCAGGCCAGCCGGAGAAGTTCCATCCCTCCGGAAAGGGTCCAAACCTTCTTTTAAGGGATTTCACCTGATTAACTCAGGCTCACCCAGAAAAATCTCCCTTTGGTTAACTCAAAGTCAGACTAACTGGGGTCCTTGCTTACATCTGCAGAACCCCTTCACCTTTATCAAATAGCATCCCCCAATCACCAGAATGACAGCCATCCTCTTGGGAGGTCCTGCCCCCACTCAAGGCAGGATTACACAAGGCTCGTGCACGGGGGCAGAACCTAGGGAGGAGAGAGGGGTTTTACAACACTGCCGACCACAGTAAAGGAGTCCAGAATCATTTTAGATATCTAGAAAAAATCTCCAAAAAGCTAGGAATGTGTCTACAATTTGCCTATCCTCCAGAATTTTCGCAGATATAAACAAATCCCAAAGCCATGACTGCTGATCACTATTGTTTCTTTCACCACCTCCAGGAATAATCTGAAATGATCATATCTCCCATATTCTAACTCCCCTGGACCTAAATCTTTGCTCAGATAATTATGAAAAACCGTATCAGGAGGACGTTCACGTGGGCAGAATATCAGTGAGACCTCACCTTCCCTTATTGGATGCCCATTCCGAGCCTGGGGCCCCTAGGCTTTCAGTGAGATGGACAGGGCAGTTGTGCAGGGCAGCCCAGGCCCCCGGGCCTTCCCCTCTCAGCAGCTGCCAAGGAGCACTATGGGGAATCTCATTCTGCCTTTAGCCAGTCGCTAGCTCCTGGCCGTGCCTCTCCTGCCTTCACTGCTTGGGATCAGGATTTTATCTTCTGCTCAGACCGTACCTGGCAGATTAGAGTCATGTATCTCCCCTCCCCCGCCAGGGCCCCTTGACCCTGCTGTCTGGGCCGGGCAGGGCGTCCTTCTCCCAGGGCTCCTGCTTGTCCCATCCCTCCCTGCAGGCCAATCTGGCATGACACGGATCTGGTGTGGAAGCAGACGCAATCTTCCCTAGGGCCACACGACACTCCAAGACTAGTCTTGGGACCAAAGCCACTGTCCCCGGAGACAGTCCCCACTGTGGCCTGAGGCTGGCCAGTTCTGTCTGCTCCTCACCCTCAAGCAGCAGAGGCGTGGGGATCTCAGCCCAGGGCCACCAGGCAGGTTTGACTCTACTTGGGGGAATTAAAACATTCTTTGTGTTGCTTGACTTTATCTAGAGGGGACAGACCCGACAGAGTTTCCTTTACCTTAAACGACACATATTTGAAAAAGGAGCCTCAGAAAGACCGTGGCCCTAATAAATTCATTGGGTCAAGAGACACAGCACAAATGGATAGAACCAAAAATAGTGGACCAAAATAGTGGATCCAGGTGCATTACTTCAATTAATAAGGAAACTGGTGGAAACACTAGCAAGGATGATAAACAGAGGGTCAAGTGGGTGACCGAGACGTGCGTGGGGCTGACTCCCGGCTGCCACACGCCATACAGCTGCAATGCCATCCGCGCGTCGGCACGCTTCCATACACTTGCGAAGGAGCCTCTGCTCCAGACCCACCCTGGTCCCCACCACCTCTTCCTCGGGGGCACTGGAGAGTGAACACCTGGCCAGCTAGGGATTTGGGGGAGCCAGGCCAGCCCCTTGGCCAGCACCCACTCTTTCAGTTAGTGCCTGGGTGGTACCAGCTATCAAATACTTTCAATACCGCCCTGAGTGTAAGTAAGCCAAAATCCCTATCTTCTCCATTAAGGCACCAATTAATTTTGCATAAATTTGAAGAATCAAGTAACAGAGTTAAAGCATATTATTGTCATTTATGAAAACTGACAAGAAGGACCAAAACCAGGCAGGGACAGGAATTTAGAGGCAGGGAGCAGAATGGAGCGGGAGGGGAAGACTGGGGGCTGTCGCTCCACAGCCTCATTGTTTCTCTCCTGTTCGATTTATTACCATGGGCACATGTTATCCTTTGATAAACATACAAAGTAAATAAATGCAATCGAATGAAAGAGGCAACCTTCAACTTCCTTAAAGTTACAGACCGTGAGCCTGATGCTGTACTGGGAACAGCAGGTGCGCATCTCTCAGTTGTGTGCAGGAGGCAAACCCAGGGAGGCACAGTGCACCCCACCTGCCACCATGGGCGTCTCCTCTGCCTTGTGAGAAACTGCCATTGCCCCTTCCAAGTGGCCTCTTGTCCTGATGCTCACACATCCCGAGCCACTGCCCCCTTCCAGGGCAGGGAGGAGGATGCCTGGCTTTTCCAGGCCCCCTTGAAGGTGGGACAGGGCCTCGTGGCTCTAGCAGGCAGCCTGTGTGTAGGTGCCTCACGCATCCCCACCAGGTCAAAGCACAGGGGAAGGGGCGGGAGGTCTCCATCGCTGTCCCCAAGCGCAGAACCTAGGCGCCAGAGTGTGGAGGTGGGAATGTCACCAGAGGGAGGCAGCCTGGATTACTGAGTCACCACGTGGAGGAAAGTTCCCGTGGAGATGTCCAGTCCATACTGGACCGTCAGGAGTGAGGAATTGGCTCTCAGGTTTCCTGTGTCAGCAGAGCTGAGCCCATCCTAACCAGAGCATGGTACAGATAGAGCTACATGCCGGTGCATCCCCAGAGATTCAAATAAACTAGACAGATGAGGGTCTGCCCTGCTGCCACATTAGAGGGGACGGCAGGTCTTCCCTGCCCCTCAATGACTTGTGTGGACCACCATAAATCCAAACTGTCCTCGAGGAGACACAAGAGCAGCTGGACTTCACTGCCAGCTCCAATGGGCCAATGATCAATTCAAAGGCTCTTTTCAGCTACCCTCAGATGAGGCCCTCCTTTTCCACTTGCTTTTCTTTTTTTTATTATTTTCTTTTTTGTTTATTTAAGTAATGTCTCTCATTGAACAGAAAGGGTCTGTTGAAAATCAGGCAGCTCAGGAGCGTGGCTGGAGTGTCCTGGAGCCTGGGTGGGCAGCTGCTGCCCCCGTGCTCAGAAGGTTCTGTTCAAATACCTTTTATCGTCCAAAACACAGCAAGGGCGGTTGAGGGTTGTTTAGAGGCAAAGTGCTTCCTGCCCCCTTGGTTCTAGCTCCTTACTCCCAAAGAACTTTGTTCTCCTGGAAAATAAATGTGTGCAAGTCCCGACGTCCAAGGAAAGCTGTCTGGGTAGCCACCTGCCCCAGCCTTCTAATAGGAACCTTCCAGAACCTTCCAGAACCTTCCAACATAGTGTGGCGGGAGGGAGAGGGGGACAGGAAGCCAGTAATAGGCAACGACAGCTTTGCCACCCAAGGAATAGCTGTTAGGATCAAAGAGCATCTCCCCTCTGTCGTTCTAACAGCGCGGATGGGCAGCAGGGCTGCACCCGGGGGGTGCAGGCGGCAAGCAAGCCCTGAGGGGAACTTCCCCCACTAACCTGGTTTATGTTTGCTGAGAAGCATGAGGCCACTTTTAATGCATTTTTAATCTCCTGGTTATCATGCAAAAATCCACTGACAAGAAAGTTTAAGCAGTGTGCAGACGAAGCGGCCTGCTGAGCGGCGCTAAGATGTCTCGCACACCATGTCAACGTGACAAGCCTCACGGTGTGTTCCTGATTATATTTAATAATGCAAAATTAGCCTTTCTTCATGTAACATATTGTGCCTGCAATGCTATTTGTTTGAACTAAAAAAACTCCTTCTACTTTCCAGTGGTAATAAAAGGACTCACGGGGTGACCAAAATTTCTAGCCATTTTCATGCATTCGAAAAACAGCAGGAAAACGGAACAATTCTTCTCTGAGACCATCAGAGACATGGCGTGCTGAAATGGGTCTGATTACCCTGGGGTCGGGGGTGGGGGCAGTGGAATGTTAGGGCCCAGGGGCCCAGCAGGACCTCACGATGGGACTCAGGCCGTCCCTCCTGAAGACACAGCTCCGTCTTCTCCTTCCAGGCGAGAAAGCCCCAGAGGGTCACCCCCAGATCACGCTGTCGGCCTTCCTAGGTGTGCAGCAAGGAGGCCCGGATCCAGGCTGGGGGCTCAGGACCAAACCTGGTCTCACAGCCACGTATGCTTTGGAAGAAATCTCTTTCCTGGCTGTTAAAGGGGCTCATGCCTTAGAGCCTGGGGTGAGTGAGAACTAGAGGCATCCATCTATAGTTGAGGAGCATGGAGGGTGCCCAGGAAGGGCACAAGGTTTGGTTGCTATGAGATGAATTGTCCCCCAAAAAAGGCACATTGGAGTCCTCAGCCCTGGTACCCATGAAGGAGAGCTTCTTTGGAAATAGGGTCATGTGGAATGGAATTAAAGCTAAGCGGTCTCAGTGGAGTAGGGCAGGCCCTTAACCCCTTATGGCTGGTGACCTCATTAGAAGAAATTTGGACCCAGAGACATGGACACACAAACACATCGCGAGGAGATGGCCACGTGACAGCAGAGGCAGAGACTGGGTGATGTGTCCATGAGTCAAGGGGTGCAGAGGATGCCAGGAAACACCAAAACCTAGAAAGAGCAGGGGTGTCCCTTCCCCTGCCGAGTTCAGCACCGAGGGACAAGACGTCCCTGCTGTTTTCAGCCATCTAGCTTGTGCAGCTTTGCTATGGCCATCTGGACTTTTCTATCCTCCCTTGCCACCCTAAGTAATCTTCAATTCAAATTCAAAGTTGTCTTCCTGCTCTGGGTTACACCAGCTAAGGCCACGGGACACGGTGAAGTCTGGAGGTTGGGGAACTACAGATCCCTGCATTCTCTTTGAGGGGAGCAGTCTTACCTTTTTGTTTCCATGCCTTCGTGTTGTCAGTAAAGTTGAACTGAGAAAACACAAAAGGGTCAGAAACCTATTTAAGTAGGACGTGGCATAACAGAGGACCCACGCCTTCGAGTCCCCGGAGCACCTGCCCTCGTGAGGCGCAGGCGGAGGCTAAATTGGGGTCTGGACAGATGGCGCAAAGCTCACGCCACATCCCTGCTGCCTGCTGGGACACTGGAAGGCGCGGAAGCAGGAAACGAGAGCTGCACCCAGATGAAGGAGGGGGTTGAGACAAAGGGAGTGAAGCCAAAGGCATCTCCAGCGATGAGGGAAAAAAGGATAAGAATATCTTCCAGAATTTTGTAGCTGGGAATATATCTCGAAGTATTAATTAAAAAAAAAAAAAAGCAAAGGCTGTTTATTTGAATATGTTCCTTCCAGAGAAATCGAGAGATGAAAAAAAAAAAAAACTATCGATGGATAATGCATTAGTAATTTGACATTAATTATGCAGCTGATAAAAGTAGTACTGTATTTCAGCAACAAGAACCCCTCCAAAAATCCAAGAAAATCTTGAAAACTAAGAGTAATGGGGAAGAATATACACTTTCACTTGTGATCGTTATCACACATGCTACTGGCAGAAGTTCCTGAGGTATCAGTGCCAGAAAACTCAGACTGCCATAGCCAGACAGAGATTTAGACTAAAATCTCAAGCCCTGAAAAAAAAGAAGAGAATAAAGGAGTTACATCATGCGTGCAGGAGGGATGTATTACTTAATACATGATGCTAAATTATTGGTTAATCACATTTGTTAACAGAGCTAGGTCCTTATGTCATATCTCACAAATATAAGTGACAAATGAAATAAAGAATTAAAGAAAACATATAAAGATAAGGAGTAACTGTGCATAATTTCTGAAAAATATAAATTCGATGTGAGAAAGGATTACCAAGCATTGAGGTCAAATTAAGAAAACAGAGGCTATACTAGAGATTTCCCAGACTGAAAATGGAAAACTGTCATAAGGAGAAATATACCTTATGCAAAATTAAAGGGAAAATAAATTGAGAGAAAATATTTAGTGAATATATGAGTCACCCATGTTGTGATCCTTAAGATAGAAAGAGCACTAACAAATCAATAAGAAAATGATGAATACCTAAATATGGACAAAGAACATGATCAGATGATTCACAAAAGTGAAATACAAACAGTTAATAAACATATAAAAGAGCAGGCAAAGTCACCTGCTATCAAATAGTCCACGTTTTTGCTGTGTTCTCCTTCTTTGTTATTCTAGTGAGGTTCCATTTGGTTTTCATTTTTATTTTTTACTTTGCTCTCCTTTTTAATGATGAGGTCAGGGTTCCAATTAAACTGGTGGAAGGAAAGGGCATGCTTAGATGTGGCCAGATGCAAACATAAATTGTAAAAGCTTTCTGGAGGGAAATTTATCAATGTGTATAAAACTTATTTAAAAACATGCATCCTCTTCAAACCTGCAGATCCATTTCTAGAAACATTTCCTAGGAAAAAAATTAGACAGGTCTAAAAAATTATGCATTATTAAGTTTTATATTTATATTTACATTAAGTTTATGCATTATAAACACAGAATTGTTTATAATGACAGAAATTTATAAAGAATCTAAATTATTAAATAATCTAAACCTGCATACACTAAAAATGACTACAATAACACCTCTTCTTGGGGATATCGGGGACACTCAACAAAATTAAATGTGTAGGGGGCCTGGCACACAGATGGCCTTTATTATATTATTACAGCGATTGTTGTTATTGTTTAGTCATACCAGGAAATGCTGAGTGCTGTTAAGAAAACTGTCAGAGAAATACATGTATTCACCTGGGGAAATTTGAGATATAGTAAATGTGAAAAAAAGCAAGCTACAATGCAAAATTACAGGAAAACCCTATTTTTGAAAATAAAAATATATGTGACTATGCATCATAAACATTCTGAATGGAAATATACAAAACATTAACAGCACCTATCTATGTGTCCGGGGAATATACGGTAATTCTTTTATTCGTCATTCTCTGTATTTTCTTATTCGTCGTTTTTCATAAACCACGATTATTTATTTCCAGGGCAATAAAACAAACGAACTGTTTTAACTGTGAAGCCTGTGCAGAGACGAGGAGACCGAGAACGGAACCCAGCCCATGCCTCCCCGGGCTCTCGGGTGGGTCCCCGAAGGGGCGCACGCTGGCAGGGCTGCGCGGTGCATGGGTGCCTCGGCCGGCGGGGGTCTCACCGCAGCCCCCACCCCGCGCCCACCCTCTCCTCCCCTCCTGGGCCCAGGGTCGGGTCCACGGCCCCTGCTCCACGCAGACTACCCCCCCTCCGCTTGGGCCACCTCTGGGGTCCTGCCCTCCTGGAGAAGACCCCAAAGGTGGGCGCGGGGCCGGGCACGTGGGCATGGCCCTCACAACGCCTGATGCTGCGGCAGGACGCGGCCCAGGTGGTCCCCGGGCCCGGAGGCCGCTCTGATCGGGCTGCGCGCACTTCGTGGGGGGCGGCACTGCACGTACAGTCGCCTTCGTCCGATGGCGGCTCCTGGCCGTGTGCCCTTGGCCGGACTGCGGCGGCCGCTTCCTCTGCACTGCAAGCCCCGAGCCCCGGGCGGCTGTCCCCGCACCCGGGCCCTGCCCCCCACCGCTCCGGGCGCCACCACCCACCTGACCCTGCGCGGGCAGCGCCCCAAGGAGGCGGCACCCAGGTCCGCGGGGGCAGCGTGTCAAGGTCCCGGGCTGAGCCCCAGGGGTCGGCCTGGGCAGCTGGCGCAGGCTTCCGTGGGGTTTCCTGGGATGCCTGGTGTCCAGGGGCTGACAGACAGCACTGACACTCCGCTGCTCTTTGGGGACCGTCACTGATGGGTGGGGTCCTGGGATGCTGGCCAGAGTGGGGGGCGCAGAGGTGCCGCAGTACCACACTTACACCTGGGCAGCGACATGCATTTGGCAAAGCCCAGGACCGAGTGCCCAGGGGCACGAGGGTGACGTGGCCAACAGGCCCAGGGCACAGAAGTCATCGGTGCCGGACAGCCGCTCCATGAGGACAGGCCAGCCCAGTTTCTGGGCCCCTCTAGCGCTCAGAGGCAGGCACACCCTTCTTAGCTCTTCATCTGGAGAGAACTCAGGGCTTCAGAAACTCAATGGCACATTAGTAGGCTGCAGCACTCCTTTATCTCCTTTAATTGTGGCTGCAGCAGCAAACCCCAGGGCCTCAGCAGTCGTGGCAGAAATCGGGAAGAAGCTCTGAGCTCACTGCACCAGCTACAGAGGCATGAGAACGCAGCGATGCCCAGCTCCCTTAAGTCCACGGGCTGCTAGCCTGCCCTCGACTGAGTTCCTTAACACATTCCCAAAGAATTGCATACCAATAATTGCTACATTAACTGTATCAGTGATTTTTTTCAACATCAGATAAGTTATTTTTGATGCTTGACTTCATTTCTTGAATTAAAAGCATCATTCTGAGAAGGGACCTAAGGCCACCAAGCGCCCCAGGGGTCCCTGGAGAGAGGATCCTAGGACCTGTCCCCCCTTGGAGCTGTGGGACAGTCACATGTCAGTTGGTGACTTCGGGGTGTGAACCGGGTAAAACGGGCATTTTCTGAGAGGCCTCGTTCTCATTTCCTGAATATAAGAGGCAAACTCAACTTTGTTCCAGTAGCTGGTGCCAGGAGCTCAGGACGAAAGGAGGCCTTGGAAAAAAGCCAGGCGCAGTCCAGCCTTGGAGCCAGGAGAAAGAAAACACAATGCTGGAAAGTAAGCAAAGGGCTTTGTTATTATGGCAACTTTGGCGAGGGTGAGAAAACGCAGCCTTTAAAAACCCAGGGCCGCCCGCAAGCAAAGACCTGGGACCTGTTTGTTTGGGAGCCAGGATATGGGAAGGACCCACCAGGGCCGTGATTCTGGCTGGTACTGTGGGGTGATGATCCAGAGCTGGTTTGTTCTGACAGTTAAAACCCAAGGCAGACAACTGACAGGCTGCACACCAAGAAAACCAAGCTGGCCTGCTCAGGCAGAACCCAAAACAGAAGCACCAGTTGCCTGGAGAGACCCGCTTTCTCTTTTTACCCCACATGCACAGCACTGCCCCAGAAGCGGTTTGGGATACAGGTTGGCCAACAGAAAGAGAAGATGAGGTCACTGGTTACCAGCGAAGGCTAGAGTCCACTGCCCTGCAGGTCTGCCTGATGCCAGGTGAACAGCTTCAGTGCCTCCAAACCCAATTCTACCAAGACAAAACACTAGCAATTCCTCTTTCTCCATCTGAGATGGAGGCTGTTATGGTCACGTGCCCAGCCCCTGTGTGAGGAACGAGAATAACCCCTGACCCGGCATTTTAGTTGGTATTGGTACAAGGCTATTTCAATCAGTGAAAGAGAATTCACAGAAAAACCAACGGGCCATGGCCCCTTCTCAAACACCAAGCCCCAGAGCAAATCCTCAAATCCCCAAACCTCCCCAAGGAGGTTAGTGCTAGCCTCTAGGATTGGAGCCAGACAAAGTAAAATTTGCAGGGATTTTAGGGAAACCGTAAAAGAAATGAACATTTCTGACCATCACCAGGCAGCTTATAGCAGAGACGCCTTGCCACTGAGACACTGGATCAAATAAAAATCCGTTTGAAGGCATCGGAAACCCATCAGGACAGTCAGGACTTGAGGGCACACGATCCCAGAGGAAAGGGAGAAGCACTGGGGCGAGCCTGCCACTCACTGATGCTTTTTTCCCACTGGGGTATTTGTCAATTTACAGCATAGGGAACAGAGTCCAAAGGGAAAATGCTAGCAAAGTGAGATAAAACTCTCAATGGGCTGAGAAGACAAAAATCAGAGTGTAGCATGGCCAGAAATTGAAAGACCAAGATTGCAGTGTAAAGAAAAACCCAGAGAAGAAAGCCTGAAAGTCTGCACCCAATTCCCTTCAGGACATTGGCCGACGGGGAGCTTCACAGACACAGGGTAATAAGAGGAGAACCCAAGAGGGAAGCAGCTGCTAAGAGGCTTAAAAGCTAAGCAGGGATTTTGGCAGTCTCGTAGTGCTAGGGGGATGAACAGTGAAGTCCAGGGCACACTAAGGAGGAAGGGTACTGCTAAATACTGCAGGCTTGCATTTAAGCTTCCTGAAGGACTACAGCCCAAGACTAAGGGCAAACTAAATAGGGTCACCCCTTGCAAAGCTTGAAACCCAGCCTCCACTGAGTCAACGCCATCTTATCCTACCCCACCACACTCTAGGAGAAAGCAATGACATCATGCAGGGTCTTTACCATTTTTATATACAAGTTCTGACACTCAATGAAAATATTATCCAGTAAGACAGGAAATAGAAATAAATCATCTATAATGAACGAGCAAGCTCACGAGTGATGCAGATATCGCATAGTCAGACATGAATTTTAAAATAATTATGATTAATATGTTTAGGAAAATAGATGGAAAATGAGTAATTGCACCAGACAACTGGACTCTAAGAAAGACTCAAAATGAAAAATACAATACAGAACTAAAGAACTCAACTGATTGATTTAAATACATATTAGATATGGCAGTAGAGAGGATAAGGGAACTGACATATAGGTCAGTTTTGAAATATTCAAAGAAGGACAAAGGGAAAAATGTAAAGCACAAATACAAAACATAAGAAACATATGGGACATGGTATAAAAGCTTAGCCTGTGGTAACTGAATTTCCACTAAAGGGGAAAGAGTAGGAAAGAAGCTTCATTTGAAGAGATGTTGGCAAACAATTTTCCAAAACCGATAGAAGCATGCCAAGATTATCTACAACATCCCAATGGGATACATGAAAGTTCAAAAACCAATTCATACTAAAATTAGAAATCAAACACAGAAAAAGTTCTTAAAAGCAACCGAGGGTAAACAAAGGAAAAACAGTAAGATGGACAGCTGTCTTTTCAAAAGAAATGACAGAAGCTGAAAGACAATGGAAAGAAATCTTTCCCCTACAGGGTGAAATGTGGAGGTAGATTTGAAGGAAAATTGTTTAAAACAATGATAATAAAAAATTGCAGGGAGGGAGTGTGAAGTGAACATAGATTAGACATATGAAACAAAAACAGCATAAAGAGGGGAGGGTTGTAGGTAAGTGAAACTAAAGTACTGTAAAGTTCTTGCATTTGGGGGGAAATATAAAAGAACTAATTTGAGGTTGACTTTTACACGTCGGAATGCACGAGTCACACAGCATGGGCAGTGAACTCCCCTTAGGACCACCAGGCTGCGGTGTGGCCCCACCAGTATTCTCTACGATACCCATTGAAAGAAAAACAAAAGAAAGTATCGCTAACGAGGTAATAGAAGTGGGGATTTAACAATAAATAATATTTGATTAAACAAATTGAAGTCAGTATAAAGAAAAAATAGAGGGAACAAATAGAAACCAGAGAATAAGAATTCAAATAAAATCCACAAACACCAATGGTTACTTTAACTGAAGTAACTAGTCCAATTAAAAGACTAATATAATCTTTAATGATTTTTGGAAAGTCTAACTGTATGCTGCTTACATATATGTAATATGATGCTTGCTCTAGTCACAAGGTTGAGAATAAAAGAATGGAAAATAGACCTCAGGCAAACATCAGACCAGAGAATCCTCATGTACCTATTTTAATATCAGACGAAGCGAACTTTAAGACAAAGTGTATTATTAGAGATCAAGGCGGATACTCCATAATGACAAAGGGAATATTTCAAGAGTAAGGTAAACCAATCCTAAATTTGCTCCATCTAATAAAAAACCCTCAAAATATACAAAGAAAAACTGCACAGAAGTAAAAGTAAAACCATAGAAATCCACAAATTTAATTGGGGATTTTAACACGCCTTTCTCAGTGGAAGACATAAAGAAAACAGAAAAAAAATCAGTAAGGTTATAAAGGATTTTAAAAAGCTTGATTAACAAATTTGACCTATTCAAAACATACAGACACATGTGTAACAGTCATCTCTACAATACCCATTGAAAGAAAAATAAAGAAAGCATGGCTAACAAGCTAATAGAGGGGGAAATTAAAGAATAAATAATGCTTGATTAAACTAATTGAAGTCAGTATAGGGAAAAATAGAGGGAACAAATAGAAACCCAAGAATAAGAGTCACAGTTGTTGTACAGACCCAGGCTGGGCTTCCCCTGCATAATGAGAATAAGTTGCTGTACGCAGCCACCTCCAGTGACCAGGACAGGAGCTAAAGGTCATCAGATCTCCTCTGGGGTGTGGAGAATGTACGGACGGTGTTGTAAACAAAGCATTAAAACTCCCCTCCCTTGCTCACTGTTGACCATGAACCTCCAGTCCCCTGTGCAACGAGACCTGCCGAGACTCTGTTCTCACACCTTAAATCCTCGTCCCGCTATCCCTGCATTCCAGGCCCCTTCCGTGGAGCTCTGACCTTCCATCCCCCACCCAGTCACTGTTGGGAAGAATCGCCTCCATTTGTAAGTCCCAATAAAATCCATGCCTAACTCAGTGTAGCGTGTTCTCTGGTCTTAGGACTGCGGCAACCCCAACGTTTCAAGAGCTGGAATGGAACAATTAAGCACAGCACTGACTCCAACAACTGCAGAAGGCCTTGTCTTTTCAAATGCACAAGAAACGCTTCTCAAAATAGACTGCATCCTGGATTATAAAAAAATTCTCAAGAAATTTTAAAGAATTGAACCCAAATGGAGCATGTTCTATGTTCGAGGGGAGTTTAACTGAAAATCAAGAACAAAAAGGTAACCAGAAATTCCTTCCTAATTTTTGGAAATTATGACATATACTTCTAAGTAATACATGGGTCAAAGAAGAAATCATGATGAAAACAAGAAAATATTTCGGACAAAATATTTTTTGAATAAAAATATGACATTCAAAAATTTGCAGATAGAGCAGTGTCTAGGAAGAAATGTACAGCCTTAAATGCAAATACTGGAAAAGTAGAAAGGCTGAAAACTTATAATCTAAGACAGAGGTTCTTAAACTTTTTGGTCTCAGCATCCCTTAATAGTCTTAAAAATTATTAATGATTCTAAAAATCGTTTGTCTATGGGAGTTGTACTCACCATTATTTACTGTATTCTAGATTAAAAGTGAGAAATCATAAATATATTTCATTTAAAAATAGCAATAATAAGTCAGATGTATATTAACATAACCTATTTTTAAGAAACATAATTATATTTTCTAGGGCAGAAAAAAATAGTAAGAAGGATGGACTCGTTTTACATTGTTTAAAGATTTCTATAATATTTGCCTTAATGGGAAAAAAAGGATTCTCATATTTCCAGTTGCATCCACCATGTTTCAATGGGTTGATTGGGTTTCAGTATTTAAAGAAAACCCAGCCACACAAATTTATGGAGCTGGAAAAATGAATAGTATTTGCAAACCTTGTTAGATAGTTGTGGATGATCTTCTTGGAAAGTACACCCAAATTTGGCCACTGTAGTTACTTGCGATGTGTAATCTGAACCCATAGGACTGCATTTTGCATCATGTTACAGTAGCACGCGTTGCCCTTTCTTACACATTGAATCTATCGTCTACCCATGCCTGATTTTGTAACATCATGCAATGATCATTTGGAAAATATTAGTTAATTGAATTATGGAGAGCTTCCAAATGCTGACACATTTCTTTACACAATATTTTAAAATCATATTCATTACTATCCCTACCTACCTCATCATAAACATCTTAAAGCATTGGGAAGCTGTCAAGCTCGCAGTTGAGGGAACTAACCTTCCCAGTTTGCCTGGGATTGTTCCAGTTTCAACACTGAAACTCTAGCACCCCAGGAAAGCCCACAGTCCCAGGCTCACAGGAGGGTGTCAGTATTTCAAACTTCTAATTTTTGCTTGAGAATTCAAATTTTATCACTGGCAATAAACAGTGTCAGTAGTTTTCCTTGAAATGACAAGTTCACTTATTCTTTTTGTGAAAATCAATGTCGGCCAAATGCCCAAATTAGAATAACCACAATTGTCTGTCAGTTGCTACTTCAAGTTAAAACAAAAATCCATGACTTAATTCTTATGTTCTCTTAATGCTTTTATTTCTTTGGGTTCAATTTCCTTTTTATTTTAGGTTTTTGAAATGGATACTTAGATCATCACTTCTCAAAGTGTCTTCCTGGAAGTCTGGGGGTTCTAGGACATTTTCAGGGGGTCCATTAGGTCACAGGCTATTTCACCTGTGTCTCAAACAATCGAAACAGTGTTTTTCTTTGAGGGAACCATTGGACTCCAATATGCAGCAGAATTACTTCATGCATTCCTCTCATTTGATCTTGTAGAAAACTATTAAAAGGATGTGCGCTCAAGGATGATATTGAATAAAATTATTTTTTTACTGTTCATCAAACATATTTTTAAGTGAAACAGGCATTTTTATTCATGGCCTTAAAAAATGCACTGAATACTGGTTGAGTTTAGTGTTAATGTCCTGCTTCATGGGAAAGCACCAACCGTATTACTCACCATTGCTTTTACGCATCAGTGCAAATGACAACCCAACATAAAAAGTAAATAATATCTTGCTACTATTATAAAACATTTTTGACCTAATGGACCCCCTGAAAATGTCCTAGAACCATCACATCCCCATCACATGTCCACAGGGTTTATTTTAGGAATACAATTTCAATATAGCACTAAAAACAATCAGTGTAATTCACCACATTGACAGAATAAAGAAAAAACATTATAATCATATTAGATGCATACAATGGATTTAATAAATGTCAATGTTAATCTGTGATTTAAAAATTAACAAATTAGAACCAGAAGGAGCTTCTTTAAATCTGCAAAGGATACACACATGCACACAAACCCTCACACAACAAAAATGGTAATATTTACTGATGAAATATTGGAACTTCCCCCTGAAATTAAAAAAAAGCAAAAGTGTAAATATTGCAACATTGTATTAGATATCTAAGGTAGTGTAATAAGGCAAGAAAAATAAAGGTTGAAATGTTGGACAGGAAGAACTGAAACTTATTATTTTAAGATGATGTGATTGTTTATATAAAAAAATCCTCATAGATAAGTTATTGGAATTAATAAGGGAATTTATCAAAGTCTCTGCATTCAGGTTCAACGTATAAAAATAATCGTATGCTTATGCATTAGAAACAACTAAAGATGATTCTTTTCAATTACACTACTTATAATAACATCAAAATTATATACCTATGAACAAATCTTATGAAAGATGTACAACTTCAACACAGAAAAGAGTAAAACATCATTGAAAGAAATTACAGAAGATTGAACTGAGTGGAGATATATACCATGCACATCGGTTATACACACTCAACTGTGGAATTTTATCAGTGCTCTAGAGAATTAGTAAAATTCTAGATTCAAAATTCCAAGAGGATCTTTGCGTGTGAAATTGGCAAATAGGTTATAGAATTTATATGGAAAAGCATATGACACTCTTGAAGAACATGAATAAAGTTTAAAGACCTTCATTTACCATGTAAAAACTTATTTCCTAAACCAGTTATTAAAATGAATGTTACAAGGTTATATTAAAGAAGCCAGAAACACAATTATGTATGGTTAGGTGATGTGTGTATATGTTTATATGTATATGTGTGCATGTATGCATGTATATATGTATGTGTGCAGGTGTTTTTACTTAATATATGACAAAGGTGCATCCATCATTCAGTGGGGAAAGAATTGTCTTTCCAATAAATGGTGCTGTCTCACTAGATATCCATGGAGAAAAAATGAACTTTGATCCTTACCTTCCACCACACAAAAAACTCATTGCCAAATGGATCATAGACCCAAATATAAATGGCAAGCCCATAAAGGCTTCTAGAAGGTAGCATAGGAGAAAATCATTGACCTTTAGGATAGGCAAAGTTTTCTTAAATAGATGACAAAAAAAAAAGAAAAGAAAAATCATAAAGGGAAAGATGGAGTTTATTTCCAAAACAAAAACTTCTATTCATGAAAAAATACTGTTAAAATAATGAAAATGCAAGGAACATTGGGAGAAGATATTTGCAATACATTTATCCAACAAAGAACTCATATCCTAAATATCTTACAATTAAATAAAAACAGAAAATCTATTTTTAGAAAAGTCAAAAATAAAAGGAAAATTTATAAATTTTGAACCTCATCAAATTTAAAAACATTTGCTCTGTGAAATAAACTTGTTGAGAGGATGAAAAGACAAGCTATACTGATTGGGATAAAATATTTCCAAGCCACATACTCCACAAAGTATGAAGAACTCTTAAAACTCAGCAGTAAAAAAAAAAATCTAACAATCCAATTAGAAAAGGGCAAAAGACCTGATGAGGCATTTCACCAAAAAGGTTATACCAATGGCAAATAAGCACAAGAAGTGATGGTCGCACCATTTGTCATTAGGATGATACAAATTAAAACCACAATAAGATATGACTACATATCCGTCAGAATGGCTAAAATAAAATAGAATGAGAACACCAAACATTGTCAAGGACACAATGGAACTGATTCACTCATGCATTGCTGGCAGGAATGTACAATGGTTTAATCACTCTGAAACAGCTTGGCAGTTTCTCAAAAACCTAAACCTGCAACTACCATGCCACCTAAAAGTGTAATTCTTGGGCATTTAATCTAGAGAAATGAACACTTGTGTTCACACCAGAAACATGTACAAAATGTTTCATGGCAGCTTCATTTGTAGAAGCCCCAACCTAGAAGCAACCTGGAGGTTGTTCAATTCATAAAGGGTTAAGCAAACTGTGGTGCATCCATATCGTGGGACATGTCTCAGCAAAAAACAAAACAAAACAAAAACCAAATTGAACTATTGATACACACAACTTTATTGAACTATTGATACACACAAGTTGAATGGATCTTGAGGAAATTATGCTGAGTGACAAAGGCCAATTCCAAAAGGCTATTATACTATATGATCCGACTTATGGAACATTTCAAAATGACAAAATTATAGAAATGGAGGCCACATTGCTGGTTGCTGGGGGCTAGGAAGAGGTTGGCTTGGCTGGGTGGCATGGCTGACAAAGGGCGATACACGGGATCCTCTGGTGACGGAGTGTTCTATATCCTGACTGTATCAGTGTCAATATCCTCGCTGCGATATTGGGCTTTAGTTTTGCAAAATGCTACCTCTGGGGAAAACTGGGGAGAGGGTACGTGGAATCTCCTGGCGTTTCATCTTAAAATCAAATGTAGATCTATAGTGATCTCAAAATAAAACCCCAAATTTTTTTAATGTAAACACTCCCCCAAAATTGTCAAGGAGGTGTTGTGAATTTCTTAAAAAGGATGAAAACGAGCATATTAAAAGGTGTTCCCATAATTAGTCATCAGAGAACTGCAATTTAAAATCACTGGGAGATACCACTGCTTTATCCTCCAGTACGGGGGGTGAGTGTTCAGAACCTGACAGTACTAAGTGTTGGCAACGGGTTGAGAAAGGAGAACTCTCTCCCACTGCTGGTAGGAGTCAAAATTGGAACTGTCACTTGGACATTTGTTTGACAGTATCTAGTTAAGGCTGATCACGTCCACAGCTATGGCCCTGCAAGTCCATTACTAAGGCACATCCCACAGTAATGCACCTGTACATTCACCAAAACCATGTGACACAAATGTTCTTGAAGGTACTATTTGTAATAACCAAACTCTGGGGGTAGCAGGGCAAGCCCCCAAATATCCATCAGCAATAGGATAAATGGTTATGTCATGATATTTTCATGGAGTAGAATATTATACAACAGTGAAAAGAGAGGTACTGTTGCCACATGCAGTAACATGAATGAATCTCAGCAATATTCAGCTAAAAAAAGATGAAGTGGTACGTCATGGGTAATGCGACCTATCGAGCAGAAAGGAGAGAATGGATAAGGAATAAAACAAACAGAAGGATCTGGGGAAGCAAAGTGAGACTGTGTCGGTGTCCTTGGTGAAGCAGGAGAGCTTTCTTGCCTAGGAAACAAGGATGGAACTGTGGCAGTCAGTCACGTCCCCATTCAGGTTTGGGCAGGAACAGGTGCTGCTGCAAACGCAACCTGCGATAGGGGAATTTGGCCTGAGAATCACTTACTCCTGGAGGAGAAGTGTAAATGGGTACATTTGTGGAAGAGGATTGCAGTGTATTATAAAATACATGAGAAAGGGGAGAGTCTCTTAGTCAAAAAGCAATGCTGGGAGCTGCAGCCTTCTGTATCACCACCGAAACGTCTTTTCTCCAGTTTAGTAAGAAAAACACACTGTGTACTTAAATTTTAAAGAAAATTGCTCTTCTGCCAAAAGGTGCTCCTGAAGACATTTGCTCTGTCTTCTCGACCGCACCCACCCTGGTTTATGGGCGGTTTGTACCTCCTCCTGGTATCCCCATTGTTGTGAACATTTGTCTTTGATATATAATTTAAGGAGGTACATAAATTAAAATGCTGTGAATTCAATTTTTCATTGCCCATGAAAACAGACCACACAAATTATTTCTCCAGTTCTTGCTGATTTGATCTCAAAACTGTCCCGCTTAACTGGGACACTGAGCACTCCAACAATAGGGGAGCAAACGGGGTACAAGCGGGATCAGGTCAGATCCCGTGTTTGCACACGCACGCACATGCTTGTACATGGATGCACGCACAGAGTCCTGGCAGAAGCTGAGACGGGGCAGGCTTTAGTGTATTAGCCTAGGGGTCCTCATGCTGTCCCCTGAATTGTGGTGGGGAGGTCCCACTTCTTCTTTGTCTTGTGTAAACAGCATCGTGTGTTTCCCTGCCTTCGGAGAAGACCCTGGTCCCGGGGTGAAAGGGAAATGAAATCCGTGCCTGAAATGATTAACATCTGAAGCCAAATTCCTCCTGCTGGCAGAGGAGGGAATACAGACCTCGTTCTCCAGTTTCTGCAGCTCACTGCTATTTGGTGAACTTACAGGCAGAAAATACTCGTTCAGACGCAGCCAGAACGGCTCGTCTATCAGATATAGAGCGATGGTATTCCGCCCATGAATTAAAAGATACGTGGGGAGGGACCATTTTGATCAAACCTAAAGCGGTGCTTACTCACGGCGCTCCGAGACCTGAGCACAGCGGCGATGGGCTTTCTGCGCCCAACAGGAGCGTCCATCTGGGGTCCCCAGAAGACAGCAGAGGAGCCTGGACGAGGGCCGGGGGCGGGGAGGCGGGCACCGGCCCAGGGGGACTCCAGTCCCAGCGGGCCAAGGGCAGCAGTGTCTGGAGGACCGAGCGTCCCCACAGACAGCGCGGCCCGGGGCCCGGGGTGGAGGTTGAGCCTGCGCCGTTGGCCTCTGTGGTCTGCACTTGAACTGCCCTTTGTGCCGAGGGCTTATTTCACCCATAATAGAGTGCACCGACTTCAAAGTGGGCCCTTTGCTGGTGGAGTGATGGCTGCGAGAACAGAGCTCATTAACAGTCGTCCTTTTCAAATGGAAATTGTCCTGTCTTTATGGAGGGTGACTGGAGAGCCCTTGGCACAATTACCACTTTCTCTTTCCTCTCTATGGCTCTTTGGGCCCTCATTCTCTTGTGAAAGAAGAGGGGAAGAGGGCAAGAGAGGAAGAAATTAAAGGGATATTCACGTTCCTTTTTGCCACGATCTAAAAATGGGGTAGACGTGGGTTCTCAGAGACCACCCGCTCCCAAAGAGTCGATTTCCTCATTAATGCTCCCTAAATAATATCACTTTGGGCACTGGATCACTTTGGGCAATGGTGTGTGTGTGTGTACATGTGTACACATGTGTGCTGCACGCATGTGGCGGAGTGAGTCAACCGATACCCTCATCCTTTCTGGAAAGAGGAGCCACCAAGCCAAAGCTGCTCACCAGCTGGGCCTCTGGGGTGTGTCCCCCGCGCTAGACGCCACTAAACGCCCAGCTGCAAGGAAGTGCTGGGGCACCAGAGAAGCATAATGGGGGCTGCGGAGGAATTTCAGGGACAGGGAAACAACATTTAATGCCTGAAGGGAAAAACCTGTGGAAGCTGAGCCATAGACTGCTGTGATGGCAGAACCCGGCCCTTCCCAGGATGGGATACGTGTTAATGGATCCGAAATATCGAAAGCAAATATTGACTCTGACACCTAAAAGGCCTTTAATTATTTATTTTGAATAATTTGATACTCGAGTAAATTAATGCTAAAGCATCTCTCTGTGCCAAATCGGTGCGTCTCAGTGGGAACTCGTCCGTCTTTGCAGGCAGGCGCGCTCACAGTAGGCAGCCCATTGCTGCAGTGTGCCATTAAGTTAATTTCAAAAAGAACCAGTAAAGGTATATGGAGCAGGCAGTAATAGCATGGAAAATATCCAAAATTACTAGACCCAGCAACAGAACTTGGATGCCATTTTCATGCACTAATAATTTGTAGTCTACATATTGAAGGTAACTATAAACTGACTACGTTCTCTGCTAAAACATTCAAGTAATTAAAAATACACCGTTAGTGTCTCTGTATTACAGCATTTGGGAACGAGAGGCCCTTTTTTCTTTTTTCCCCCCTATTTTTCTGGGTAAATGCGGTTTGCGGGCTGTTATCCAGAGCGCCGCGGAGGCCCTGTGTCACAGGGATTATTTCAATTTCCTTGTTTCCTTCGGGGGTTTAAGGTGGGCTCACCCGCCAGGTCAGAGCGAGCCGGCGAGGCTGTGGGGAAGCTCCTGGGAAATCAGTTTCATTTTAGGTGAATTACAGTGTCAGGGGGTTGTTAATGGGGACAATTTTGGAAAAGCTACATGAAATTAAACATCTGAGAAACAAAAAAGAGCCTCACCAAAATCTATCGTATGTTTATGTCTGGGTGGGGGGGATTAAAACAAGTGGGCAAGAAAAACTGTGGCACAACACATTTATCTTCTCAGACCTGGTGAAAAGCAGACAGAGTATTTGAAGTTTCAATGAGCCTCATGTGTCAGAGTATTTCCTGCTTCTTGGTGGATTTCCAGGAGGAATTATCTCTTTTCGCTTCTATTTCATTCAGAACAGCGACTGTTTAGGCTGTTTTCATAAGCTACCCATTTCTATAAGTCCCTGTAGAGAAGAGATCAATTTAACCAAGGAGGTGAAAAAAAAAAAAAAAGGAATCCTTTTACTATTCATGAAGGATATCAATATTATAGCAGGCAGACTGAGGCAGAGCCATTGTTCCTTTTCCAACTCCTGGAGAAGGTATAATTTTAACAGTAAAAAGCCATTTAACTATTAATTGGGTCTAAGCTATAACCATGCAATTAGTCAAGTGATCACGCCAAAGGACAGCGCTTTGATCTTCAGAATGAAAAGACACGATCATGACAAAGAAGCCAAGTTCCACTGTGGATCCTCCATACAACTTCAGTTTACCTTAATTCCAGGGTGCTGGTTAGTACTTAATTATCGGGTTACTGCAAAGGGGCCCTTGAGGATAACCAGAGCTCAGGACTCACCCAGGGCTGCAATGAGCACGCAAGACCGTGCACGGCGGGTCTTTTAAGGCTCTCTCTAAAATTATCAGGTGCATTTGGTAATTCTCTGGATAATTTACCCAAGAAAATTCAATTGCCTCTCGAGGTTCCAGCAGTCCCAGGGGAGGCGTTTCAAAAGCAGCAGCAGCACAGAGGCCCTGAAATCAAGGAGTGGAAAAATCCAACGCGGGCTCCCTGACCCTGCCTGCAGCCTCCAGCCCGAAGCCCCCATACACCTCATGCCCTACGTCTGGCCGGAGGGCTGGCTGGGGGCTGGCCTTCCCCTTGGCCAAACTGACCCCTCCCGGGTGGGGCAGCCTCCACCTGCCCAGGGCCACAGACCCAGCCCGCACATCCCACGCTGCGGCAGGGGAGCAATTTTCCTGGGGTCTTTCTGGATTCCCTGTTGTCAGAGCAACCCGATGAATCAGGGCCGGGAGAGAGATGCACAGAAGAGGGAAGAACCTGCAGAGGCCGGCAGGACCACGAGGGGCACCCCCCAGCTTAGTAAGATCGTCTGCCTAGGGGTGAATGTGGACACACCAGGCCAGGAGACCCGACCCCACCGTGACCAAGAGGCTGCACGGGGCCAACAGCCCCACTAAGACACAGGACTCCCCAGGGCCGGGCGCAACCCCACTCCCGCCTGGACGCTCACGGCCATGAGAAACCAGCCCTGGACCCGAGAGAAACGGCCCAGGTGTGTCACCTGCTCTCTGCCAAAAAGGCCACCAGACAAGGAAGGAGAGATGCTTTTTTCTTTCTCTAGAGCCTGCAAAGACGCCTTTACAACCCAAGAGGGCTTTTCACCATGGCCGCCGCCTGGAGGACGTTCCCTGAGGTCTTTGGAGCAGCAATCATGCAAGCCAATTTCCCGAGTTTGGATGTTGGGGTGAGAAAGTGAGTCCTTCACTTCCCCAGGAGTCAGACCCCAAGGACACAGAAACTTGGTCTCTTTCAATGGACTGTAGGGTTGGCTTCGTTCTGAGATGCCGCTTTCTGCAGGCCCCACCCTGCGAGGCTCAGATAAAACTTGCAAAATGTTCCCTGCAGACGACAAGCCCGCTGGACCAAACCCAAACTTGGAAGCAAGGGAATCCACTTCTCTATTATTTGCAAATAAAATGAATTTCATAAACACTTTGCATATGTGTAGCACATGAACTTAGAGTCTGAAAAGCTTTCCCATCCAGTGGAGCTCTAAGAAATGTGTGCCAGGGTTCACAACACGGGAGAGCTTGTAACTTCATTTTCTATAATACATTTCACACAAATTGTACCCCGATCTGTTTTGCAGAATAAAATAATACAGTTTCTTGTAGGAGTCAAACACACACACACAAAGAGGAACACAGGAGAGGGCATGTTTTCTTTTTTTTCTTTTTTGTATCTTGTACAGTAGGGGTCACATTTCATTCTTTTCCATGTGAATATCCCATTATCACAGCACCATTTGTTGAATATGTGTGTGTGTGAGAGAGAGAGAGAGAGAGAGAGAGAGAGAAAGAGAGAAGTGCATGGGCTGGGAATCAAACCTGGGTCTCCCACATGGCAGGTAAGAATTCTACCACTGAACTACCTGTGCACCCCTTAGGTTTTCTTTTATTCAGTGCTTTTACTGCATAAAGACATATTGTGGGTTATATTTTATTTATACAACATTTTCCAACATTTTCGCCTGTTTTCTTACACAGCAGCAAAAATATCCCATGTGGGAGGAAGACAGAGTTAGTGTAAACACAGGTAGAGTACATCCTGCTGAAAGTCTGCAGAATGAATTTTGGGTTAAAAGATGGAGAGATTAAGGACAGAAGCAGCAACTTGTCCTTCCCTCCTCCCACAGGGATACCCTGTAGGCAGTGGAGAAAATGTAGTAAGTACAACTAAAATTGGATTTAATCATTGCTCCTAATAAAGGGCCAAGGCTATATGGCAATTTACTGTGCTGTCGGCAAAATGAATCGCTTAAGGCACATTAGCAGCACATTAGATAACATATACACAGTAAGTAAATTATGATTAAAATAACTGTAGAGTAAATACCGCACACTGCACCACCATAACTCTTTTCAAAAATCTTTTAAAGATACTTCCCCCAGTGAATCTGTTCATCGTCTTCTACAATTTTTATCAAACTCAATAAGCATATTTCTTACTCTCAAAATGTTTTCGATTGGTCTTTTTATTTTTTCACATTTGGGAAATGAAAGAATGATGTCATGCGACAGCATTAAATACTATTAAACAGACCATAACTAACATTCGCCGTATAAATTATCCATAAGCTGACGCTTTTATGCACTTTGTGAAGAATTGCTTCATGGGTTATACAATCTTTCCCAAAACAAGCTCCAAAGAATAACATGCCTGATTATGTTACATGGCTACAAATTGGTAACTGAATTAACATTCATTTATTAAGTTTTCACAGGGAAACCTTCTCATTCAAATACTTGTAGATTATAATTTATTTTTATCGGAGGCATAATTTTTCATGTGGCGTTTTTGCCAAAATCAATAAAACAGGAGCCAAGCCCCATTCCCTGTCCTCCATTTATGCTGTCTTCCTTTTGGCTGCTTACCTACATGTGCCTTTCCTAGCTGGGAAGGTAAACAAATGAGTCTGCCTCGTAATAATGGCCTGTGCCAAAATGCACAGTTTATTTCACCAAACTTAGGACTCTATTCACACACTTTCTGAAATGGCTTTTGCATTCTTAAACAAGGAGTGCAGGGTCTTATGACATGGCAGAAAGCCTGCATATTTCACTCATGATTCACAAGGAAGACCTGTGCCAAAAGGGACGGCGACTCAGATCTTGAGATAACCTAGATTAACAGAGAAAATGCACGCATGCTTGGCAAACATCTCCTCTGGACACAGGTCAGCTCAGTTCCCCATGTCGCAGTGGGTGCTCGGCCTCGATTTTCCAAATCCCAACAGACAGAGCATTCCCTTATGCTCCCAGGCAGCGAACAGAAAGCACAGGTAAAGCGGGGAAAACACTGCCAGACTGATATAATGAGAAAGTCTAGGGACCAGCAGTTTTCCTCCCTGCAGAATCCTGACAATGACGCAGGAAGTTGAGGTGCTAATCGTTGAGGATGGAAATGCATTCATTGCTTTACTACTGAAAGGTTTTCTTTGGGTTCTCCGGGGTCCAGACAATAGCATGGACATGGGCAACAGTGCACCACAAGATATCAATTTTGTTAACACACGTTAACTGCTCGGTGCCTGGAGCTCCATGAATATATAATCATTGCTGGCATTATTAGAATTTTAACTGATACATCTGTTATGGCTAACGTTCAAGTTCTGGCTAATGTTGACTCTGGTTCAGCAGATCTGTGTCCACCTCTGAAATTAGTGAGAATAAGCTGCAACTCTGCTTGTCCTGCAGCCCATTCCCTAACACGTTTCTCCCTTAGCCAAGCTGGTCTAGCAAATTCCAATACCGGCCATCGAGGATCTTCATTTAGTTGAGACATTCCACATTGGCGTATCACTGAGGGATATTCTGTTCGCTCATCTACTAGTTCCTGCACGGGCATCGCAACTCTGAGAATATCAAACTATCACCCAACCCCACGGCCAGTGTCTAAAGCAGAGCAGGTGGACAGACCCGTTTCCCACAGCGCCGGTGTTCAGGGGTCTAACACGGGGAAGGGGATTCGCTGTGGTTGGCTAATGAGAATTTCAAATATTAAGATAAGAGGGCAGATTATACACATATGTACGTGTATGTGAGTTTGTGTATATAGGGCAGATAAAATTATGTTTTGTTTTTTTTTTTTGCATGGGCAGGTATCAGGAATCCAACCCAGGTCTCCAGCATGGCAGGTGAGAACTCTGCCAGTGAGCCACCGTGGCCCGCCCAACGTTATGGCTTTTTTTTTTTTTTTAATTTGCATATGGGCAGGAGGCACCAGGGATCGAACTCCAGACCTCCAGCACGGCAGGTCGGAGCTCTGCCTGCTGAGCCACGGCAGCCACCCTGTTATGGCTTTTTATTCCTACTATAACCCTCCAGGACGTTTAGCAGCTGCAGGTGCACGGCTCTCTGTGCCTGACCTTTGCCTTCCTGAGCTGTGGCCGCATTAGGAGAACCCGTCCCGCTTCCCAGGAACTCCCCGTGAGTCGCTGGTGGGTTTCTCTGGAGTGGCTGAGTGGTGATGAGCAGGACACACACTGGTGAACTCAAACTCACAGTGTAGCTGGTGAGGGGCCTCGGCAAGTCTAGAAATGTGGACCAAGTCTGAAGCAAGGATCCTGGGAAGAGGCCCTCCAGTGCGGAAATTCTCGTTACTGTATGTCCTCGAGGTGCTAAAGCATTTCCCCTGCACATCATGCTGCCCCGTGCAAGCCAGGTCTAGGAAGGACCTACTGGGGATTTGCCCTCCATGCCACAGCCTGTACCCATGACCTCCTTCACCCCCCTTGCTGATGACTCATGAATTTGTGCCTCCTCCCTAAACTCTGTCCTCAGCTCCAGGCAGGCATGTCAGCAGCTGTCACTCCGGAGCACTTAGCCTTGTGGCCAGAAGGTTCTGGGTGCTTCACGTGAGTTAGCGTATCTAATCCCAGCACAAGCTGGGAGGAAGCAGGGACTGGAAAGATCAAATCACCTGCCCAGAGACGTAAGAGCAGGGGCGCTATATCCAGAACCCTTGTTGCCAGTTGCCGTGATGGTCTGAAACCTCCCACTTCCACCCCCACGTCCCACTGGGACTTCAGACGGGACATGTCTCCAACTTAGCTCTTCCCCTTGCCCCAAACCAGTTCCACCCACTATGCGCCATACCTTAGAAAATGGCCCACTGCGAGTGTTCACCTGCACACTATAATTCAGGGCTCACCTGCCAACCATCTGCCCCTCTCCCCTCTGTTTCCGTGCTTGGAAATAAAGGGAATGAGTAGTGCACGTCTGCCAGGATTTCATCCTCAACCCAGAAGGTGCAGCCAGGGAGCGAGACCATCTCCTCCAACTCAATGACAGAGGGAGGCCCTCTCTCTGGAGCCATCAGTTAGCCTCCTGTGCCAACCACCCTACTTGTCATCACAGCTGGGAATTCATTTCTTATGGCCGTGTAACAAGCTACAATAGTCTTTTCCCACTTTTTTCCCTCACTGTTTCCGTGGGTCAGGAATCCAGCTACTGTGGCGTAGCTGGGTTCACAGCCAAGGTGGGTGCTGGTCTGAAACTTTTACATACCCCAGAAATGCAATGTGCCTTTAATCCTGACCCGGTCTTGTGGAAACAGCTATGTTCTTTTAATCCTGATCCAATATTGTAAGGTGGGACTCTTGATTAAGTTGTTTCCATGGAGAGGTGACACACCCCATTGTGGTGTGACCTTTTGATTAGGTGGAGATGTGACTCTGCCCATGCAAAGTGGGTCGTAATTAGTTTCCTGGTGTCATTAAAAGAGCTCACACACACAGATATTTGGAAATGCCAGCCACATACCTTCCCAGCTGACAGAGAAATCCCAGACGCCATCCAGCCCTTTCTTTGGAGCCAAGGTAGTTTTCCCTGGATGCCTTAGTGTGAACATTTTCACGGCCTTAGAAAATGTAAACTTAATAACTCCCCTTTATAAAAGCCAATCCATTTCTCTTATATTGCATGCCAGCACTTTAGGAAACTAAAACAAGGTGTTGGCCATTCTCCTCTGCCACTTGGCCTCCTTGGCCAGCTGCTTCAGGCTTCTGTCAGAATGCATTTCCTCATGGTTGTGGGACTGAGACCCTTAACAACTAGAGGTGCCTTCTCCATGGGACCCCGCAGCATGTCATGTGCCTCTTCAAGGCCAGCAAGAGAGGCTGTCTCCTCCTTTGGGTGCTTCTTTCCAGAAAGGACCAGGGCCTTCATGGACAGGGCCCACCTGATTATGTCAGGCTCACCCAGGGTATGCTCCACTTTAAATTCAAAGTTACTAGATTATGGGCCTCAGTTCCATCTGCAAAGTCTCTTGCATTTGCTGTGACAGCTCAGTACCCCTTCAGTGGGGAGCACACAGGGCAGGCCCAGGGTGCAAATTTCAGGAGCCAGCTTAGAATTCTGCTTGCCGCAGGTCAAAATCCAAAAGCATTACTCTTTGTCCAAGCATTGGGGCTGGAAAGCTCAAGGGTCATCTTCATTTAAAAGGCACTTGGGGATAAGCTCTGGGCTTTCACCTTTCCCAGAAATGGGCCCAGCACAGCCAGGGGTCCAACTGTCACAGTCACAACAGCTGTTTTTCCTCCAATGGTTACTGAGCCCCCACGACTCACCATGTCCCGTGGCCTCACTCCTTCTCATGTCTTGCTGATCTGTGCCCAGCACAGAAGGGCTTGGTCCTGAGGTTAGCTGGGCTGTGAGGAGGGGCTGGGGCAGCCGTGCCCCACTTTGGCCCTGCACTTAAATAAGCAGGTCCCCATGAAACAGCTAGGAGCTACCGCAGATGAGCTCAGGCCAGGGCGGGGATGCGCTCAGGAGCCAGGCGCTCAGGGAGCACGGCCGCCGGCCCAGAGGAGAACCGGAACACATACGCCCTCAGGTGTCTCCTAGAGGCTCCACCGGACTCAGCCAGTTCACCTGCTCTCTCCTCCCCAAGCCTTGGAACAAGGACCCTCGAGCCCAGGAGTCTGGAAACTCCCTCTGTAAAAGGCCTATGGTCAGTATTTAGGCTTCGTGGGTCCTACAGTCTCCGTTGCTTCTTCTCAAGGCTGCTGTGGTAACACCACGAACGCAGCCGCGGCAGCACAAAAACAAGTGAATGTGGCCGTGTCCCAATAAAACTTTATTGATGGGAACAGGTGGCATGCTGGGTTTGGCCCTTGGGCTGTCAGCAGCCAGCCCCGAACGGGCGCCAGTGGGGAGGATGCTGGACACGGAGCCTTCTGGTTCTCGGGACGCTGCTGCACCGCCGGGGTCGCCGCTCACCGCCGGTTTCGCATTGTCTTCCCTCTGAGCCTTTACTCTCTCGCAAGGCAGGCCTGGCCCCCAGTGCCCAGCACTGCTGGTATATTCGTATGTGCCCAATAATGTCTGTGAGCTAAGTGGAGGCGTGAGAGCCTAAGCAACACTCACAAAATCCTACAGAAGTTCAGAAAATAAAGAAGCGCACTGTGGTGTGCACTCAACGGAAAGGGAGCTCTCGACCACACGCCCGCTGGGAGGGCCTGGCCCCATGTCAGACTGGACCTTTAAGAATCCCCGAGGGGACCTCCCAGCCAGCTGTGGCCAGTTGAATCCAAACCCGGATCTGTGCGTTAGAGGACCCTGTTCCTAGACTGACTTCTCTTCCCCCGCCCTCACATCCTGAGGAGCAGGGGAGAGAGCAGACAAGGCCCTTTTATATTTAACTGCAGAGCAGGTCCAAAAAGAAATAGCTGTCTGCCGAGATGTACACTCCAGCCTGGGTCTCATAACTCAAGATCAGCTCAGGGTCACCTGGCAGAATGGGCTCAAACCTTTGCAAGGAAACTCAGGTCTCTGGGTGCCTTTGGCAAAATGCCAAGCAGGAAAGGATTTCTGCTAAAGCCTCTCTCTTTACCCACTTCAGCAGAACACCAGGGCACTCAGCCCAAAGCCTGCCTCTCAGAAGTGCGTGTGTGTGTGTGTGTGTTGCGTGTGTGTGCATGGTAGGGAGGGCTCTCTGTGCAGGGGAAAATTTTGCTTCTCTATTGCACAATGAGCCTCACAGGCTAGCAGGTTTGTGGTCCTCCAGAAAGTGAGAAGGTGTGTGCACCTGCCCTGCTGCCACCTCTGCTGTTCCAACAGGTCAGGGTAGCGTTTCCTGCTCGCAAGGTGTCATGCTGCTTTCCCAGGTCACTGCGGCACGCTTCCCAGGCGGGATGCAGACAGACAGCCTAGGGCTGGCCTTGGCTTGCATTTCGATCCTTGTGCGAGAAGCAAGTCGACCTCAGAAGGGCATCTGATTTTGTGGATATGTTTGGTTAAAAGCAGAAAACACATAAATATGGTTTGGCACTCATTGTGGAATGGGAATCAAGAGATATGGCTTTGATTCTCAACTCTTATACTACATGGCTGGAAGATTCCTGACCCCGAAGTCAATATCCTCAATTTTCAATATCTTCATCTGTTCATAAAAGATGAATACGTCAACTCAAAAGTTTGTGCCAACCCCAAGTTTCATTTTATGTCTTATTGTAAACCACAGGCACAGCTTCTATGTGGATGAGAACTGCCAGCCAGGGCTTAGCCAACCTTGTGGATGCACAGAAACCGAAGTACCCCACACCCTGGGTCTGATCTTGCCCCAGAGCCTAGTTCTTTGTTCTTCCTGCATTTTGTCACATTGGAAATGGAGCATCAATTCAGTAAATATTTAATGGGCTCCTACACTGTCACCGCTCTTCTACGCTCTGATTCGTTGGTGGACAAAACTAAGATCCTTTCCTAGGCGAAGACGCAGATAATTAAAAATAAAAATAATACTTTACCTAGCAAATCAGCCCGTAAGGGTCATGAGGAAACCTAGAAGAAAGAGCAGGGTGAGGTGAAGGCCAGGTGGGGTGGTCGGGGCAGGTTGTGCTTAAGAGGCCGTCCGAGAAGGTGTCGATGAGTCAGTACAGGACTTGTGAAGGGATGTGGCTGGCCACATGGGCATCTGGGCAGAGACCTGGGCTCCCAGAGGGGATTTGCATTAAGCTTTCTCTATCCACATCCAGATGGAAAAAACGGCCTGTGCAAAGGCCCTGAGGCGAGCACACCTGGGGTGTCCAAGGACAGTTAGGAGGCCCGTGCTGCTGGGGAGGCATGTTCACGGGGAGTGTAGATGGACACGTGATCAGACACAGGGCTGTGGGGTCAAAGGCAAAGGGGAACCAGAACCTGGAGGGGCATTTTCACCAGGGAAGCCTGGATGCCAGGTTGACAATTAATACCGTACCATGTGTCTAACCTTCACGTTAGAACCAGGCGCCTATTCACATGAAGTCGAGGCGCTTCTTCAGCGATGGAGAAACAGCCTCACGTTTTTTGGCTACTCATCTGAGCACCCTCCAGTTGCGGATCAGATGGAATAATCTCTTTGCCCCTAATACTGTGCCATCTACACAGAGCGTCAGATCATATGAAAGGAGCATGTCAACAATGTAGGGAGCCTCAGGGAGGTAGAAAACTTAAGGAATGTGCCAGCCACAAATCCCTGTCCTGGGACGGGCCAGTGACGGGTGGAATGAGCCGGAGGCCCTGCAGCCCCTGCCTGCAGCCCCCGCCCAGCTTCACTTGCTGCCCATTGACAGCACATTTGAATCCTCTGTCTCCTAAGTACACCTGGATGCCTCTTCCAGGAAGCCATCCAACCTTTCAGGAAGAATTTCCTTTCCCTTGTTTTTTTCTTCCACAGTAACCGGTGCCCGTCCTTTCCCACCGCTTTCACCTCCTCCTCCACATACTTCCCATCCGTGCTTTGGAACTCCTGGACCATCGGAGGCAGCAGGGGGGAAATTCCTGGTCTCACATTTGTGTAATTCCACCCGTGCCCAGGGAAAGGGGCACATGCACAGCCCTTCCCTAGCTTTGCTCAGCGTAGCACAGCCCCAGTTCCTTCCAGGTAGGCCCTGACCTCAGGCAGCAGTTTCGAGGGACAGACTTGGGATCCCAGAGGAATTGCCCTGAGCCTTCTGCCATCCACGCCCTCCAGGGCGCAAATAGGGACCCGGGTGCCCTGTCTGAGGCCCTGAGGCCCTGATGAGGATGCTCCGCTGTGGATTCCAGGTCCCAACCCGGCCGTCAAACCTCCACCCTGCACAGTGGACGGAAGTGCAGCCTAATGGTTTCTTCTTGACTAAAGTCAAAAGGTACGACTCAACATCGGCAATCTGTTTCGGCAATAACTTCCACTCCAAGGAGTTCTGGTATGCGGGAAATCTGATGTACTGACCTGCTCCAGGAAACAAATTCTTCCACCAATTCTCTCCCTCATTCCAACTCCACCAATCTCACATCGAATAAATATTGATCCACTAAGTTCATCACACAATGCCAGAGGAACCTGTATTTATGGGAAACAAAAATAGGAAAATATTTCTCTAATGATTAGAGGAGGTGCCAGGACCAAAACACTGTCCTTCAGTCAACATAACATAAAGCGGCCTTATGTCCCATGTGACGTTTTATGGCCTGCCTGCTGCGGTCTGCCATGTTGGTTTTCCAAGGCCAGGTAGGAACACTGGCTGTCCATGTGGCGGTGAATTCACAACTTCCAAAATATTCAGTATGCATTTGGAGTAAGGCAAACAGGAAGAGGGTTAGAAATGATGAGTGCTCAAAGCAACGTCTGTTTGTTTTTCTTCTAACTTCTTTACTCTTAAAACATCCTATCAGTTAAACCACAGAAAGATTTTTATCTCTCGTTCACATGAAATAACAGACCGCAAGCCTCGACATTCCAATAACAGAAACACTCAAGTAACTTTTGATGTTGTTAAATACAAGATAAATATTTGAGTGGTTCTTTTGTGCCAACATTTTTTACATATTTGTGGAAACATCGAGGGAAAACTATAGACTGTGAAGGAGAACAACAAGACTGGGTCAGAAGGGCCTCTTCCTAAATTACTCCTTCTGTGCAAATTTCGCCATGCATCGGCCCCAGGACTCGGAGGGGAGGACGACCCTGGAATTTTGTTACCCTCTTTGGCACCTCCTATAACTGCCCACAAATTAAAAAACAGGACATTCTTTGGTTTAGATTCACCTCAATACCCACAAGTTCAGTTCTGGTAACAAGTAAACTCCTCATCTTTGCAGAAAAGGGATTCTTAGGTTCCCTCCCGCTCGCAGGGCACCCAGCATCCACCAGACAGGCACAGCACCTCTGCCATCAGCCTCCTCGACGCCCGGGGCATGGGACGCTGCCTTGAGAAAGAGGATATCTGTACCACCATGTCCCCAGGTGACCTGCCGCATAGCAGCAGAGCCTGTGAGGTTGCTGCAGTGAGCAGCCAGCCACAGGGGCATGGCCCATTTGAACCTTTTCCTCCAGTACGAGTTTTGACCTCAGGCAATGGGTAATCCCGCCAGCAGGAATCCTCTTTCTGGTGCCTCCAGCAAAGGGAAATTCTATGACATACACAGTTTCATGCCTCCTAGAGACCTGTGGCCCCAGGACCTCGATTATTGTCCTGCATTGTAGATGCTCAATTAATATCAGCAGAATGAATGAATAGATGTCCGTGGTGAGGTTTTCCAATTGAGGGGAAACTAGAGCTAAGAACAAATAATTTATGGATTTGTTCGCTAAGTCTGCTTATTTAGAAGGACTGGTATTAAGCTATTTTAAAATGAATTTATCACTGCTTCTCCCTTCAAAATATCTAAGATGGCTAATAATCAGTAATTTACTCAGAATGCAAAATTATCATTAGGAATAGGAAAGGGGCCAACTTCTTTATTAATTTTCTTTTCGATGATGCAAACACTGAACTCTACTAAGCTGAGCTGATTCCATACAGAATCAATGAATGAGCTAAGTCTTTGAGAGATTTGGTAATGCTTGAATAATAAAACAGTGTTAAGGGGAAAATGTTAACTTTTGGAGACCAACTAACACTTCTAGCCAATGGCTGAGATGCTGCTTGCTATGGATGATGTTCTTCCAGATGGAAAAGTAAGGCAAAGCACATCTCAAACAGTTCTGGGGTGACTTGAAAGAAGTAACATGTCTACCCAAGCACCAGCATTAGAACCAAAGAATCTGCAGGTGATGGGGTGAAGAGAAGCAGTTAATGCCTGGACGGTGGCAAAGTATAGCTGTACCAGGGCATTGTTTGAAATCTCACGTTGGCTTTCAGTCATGTAACCTTTGCCAAGTCTTGGCATCCTGACACTAATGGGTTATCCAACTGGCCATCTGGCATAAGGGGCTTCAGTTATCCGGGCAACACAATGAATGCTGTCCTAATCTTGCGCACAGTCAAATTATGAAACAGCAACTACCAGCTTCTCTTGGGGACTAATTAGGAAAACTCCTGTAGGGACAAGACATCGGAGGCTTATACACGTCAGGCTCACGTGTCAGTCTGTCTTTCTGCTTGTCAAAGAACAGTTCCCACTGAGTGGGCTCATAGCAATGACGACATTTATATCAGTGTGTGCAAAAGGCTGTGGACACAGCTGCGGACGTGGACACGGATGTGCATGTGGCCAGGCACATAGCTCTAGCTCTAATTACAGGCACGATGGGGCGGCGGTGGAAATGCAGAAAGTGATGGGAAGGGAGGTGTGGGATGCGGGTGGGGGGTGGGGTGGAGAGACATGCAGAGAGTGATTGGGCATCTAAGCCTACCTCTAAATGCAGAGCTGTGGAATCTTCAGCCCCCTCCAGACTGGAGTCAGTTTTGACTAACCCACCCTTGAGCATTTGCCATGTCTGAGGTTCTTGATTTACGGTGTAGAAATAGTGTCTTACTTAGCAATACTGGGAGCTGCACTAGTCTCATCCCTTTCCTCGTCATCCAGACCTCGCTCCCTAAGCTCTGAGAAGACCATTAACTTATAGTTTCCTCCTTGAGTAACCTCCATGTCTTCAAAGGGCCTAAAATGGATGGTAAAGCAAGGTACTGAAATCGAAGAAAATTTGTAGTTGGAAGTTAGAAACGTTCCTCATGACCGTGTCCTTAGTTAGCTGGTGTGAGAATTTGCTGCACTTGGGAAATGTTACAATAATCAAATCTTCAAGAAAACGTTACACACATCATAACATCTTAAATATTATGATGCACTATTTAAATGCCCGTGTCTTAGTTTTGCAGTCCTACTAGGACAAATACCACAGACACATTAGCTAAGACAGCAGGGATGTATTGTCTCACGTTCAGGAGCCTAGAAGTCCAAAATCAAGATGTTACCAGGCCATGCTTCCTCCTGGCACCTGTTGGGTTCCAGTTTTGGTTTCTGGCAGTCTCCCACCACATGGGCCTCTGACCTTCCTGCCTCCTGCTCTGGTCTCTCCTGGCTGGTGCCTCCAGATTTCCTCTGCCTGTGAGGACTTCAGCCATCCTAGAGCAAGGCCCACCCTCACTTTACCTGATAAGGTCTTCCAAGTTCCTCTTTGCAAGGAGGTTTGCATTTGCACCCTGAGTCATCCTAACCAACAAAGATCCTATTTACAGAAGGGTTCACATCACAGGACTGGGGGCTGGGACTTGAAAATGTCTTGGTGGGGGACATGATTCAATCCCCAATGGCCTGCTAGAGCTAAAAAGAATTATAATAATCTGCTAAGCTTTTTTTTTTTAATACCCCAGGCCTATAGTTTATTTATTTCAGAGAATAGTCTCTACTGGCTTCAATAAAATACCCCTAACTAGTTAAGGCACAGCTGGCCAATCACCTCCTCTCATGCTGTTGGATTTAGTCAACAAGTCAATTATGTATTCAGCAGATGTCTCAACTCTATGGGCCAACAAGAACTTTACAGCCTCTATGCTACACAAGCCACACTCCCACACACACACTCACACTCGCTGATTGCCCTGTTACTGGGAAATTATCTCAAGATTGCATAAGATTTATAGACAAATATCCCAACCCACTTTGCTAGACTCCGAATGGCATTCTTCTGAGATCTTCCGGCATTCTCTTGTGGCTCTCCTGGGAGCCCCATGGTAATTACACACCACAATTACCATGTGTATCTTCACTGTGGTATGGCTAGAATCAAAATTCTTCCTCTATGCTTGTCAGAGCAAAGAACCGAGACTCTCTCTGAAGCTCGGTGCCTGGCTGGTAACCTCAAAGACCTGAATTTCTTCCACATGAGAGCCCAGGACCCCTTCCCTTCTACCGAGAGGCCACATGACACATTTGGTTAGAGGAGAGGAGAGCTTCAAAAGACGAGTCTTCATGCTTTGTCTCCATGCCAGCGTCTCATGTTAAAGATTCTCCCCAGAATTCCCCATTATTAATGTTACCCTTGTGGAGACTCTTCAAGGGTCAAAAAAGAGAAGTTGGTTTTCAAAGACATTCCATCCTCTACAGCAATAATTCCATGTGTAGATGTCTCTCTTTTCTCCTAGTGGCCGCGCCTGGCTGGGGCCAGGCTGACAGACCTCAAGAGGAGAAGCGGGGTCTGTGGATTTGGGGGAAGCATCACTTCAGAACGCGGCGGTGAAAAGTTGAGCTGAGCCCCCCACCCCCACCCGCCGTTGAGGGCTTGTGGGTGAAAGAAAACACTTTTGGAGCAGAATTCATAAAGGAGAACTGGTGTCAGGCCACACTGATGAAGTGCTGACCATCATGCTGAGTCCCAAACGGCTCCTACCCCACAAGGACCTTTGACCAGGTCTCCAGGTCCAGGCCATCCAGGGAACTCTGCCTTTCTCTCTTCCTCTTGGCAGGGCCCTAACTCCTGTCCTCAGACTCTGCAAGAAGGCACCAGTTACCCCCCTCTCTGTCGTGCCAGAAGCGTCCTTCCTGGATTGGGGCTTTCTTTATCCAGTGACATGGGGCAGGGCAATGAGGGGGGCAGTAGGACCACCCATTATCTTTTGTCTCTTCCTTCCATTCCAGTCATTACCCACAGCTGCCCCTGAGTGCCCATCTACCGTCAGGCTAGGGACAGTGTGCAGGGGTCCTGCATGCGTTCCCATCAGCAGGACAGACCCACCCAGCTCTGTGGGCCCAGCAGGGTGGACCAGGGGTGGGAAGGCTCAGACCAGAGTGGGAGCAGAGAAGGAGCAAAGGCCCAGAAATGGGAGGGCTGCATAGGACAGCACGAGGGTGGACATCGGAGAAGAGAACAGAGGGGAGTGTGATGATGATGGATGAGGAAGACTGCTGGTTCTGATGAAGAGCATATGCTCATCAGGGACCACAGCACTGGCCACAGCCCATTCCCATTGGCCAATGTACAAACCAATTCCAACAAGCAATTGTTTTCCCCAGCAGGGCAGGTGGGGATATGTCTCCAGTTTCTCCCAAACGATGGAGGAAATGGCAAACATGAATTGGCGCCACCCTCTCAAAACAGGCTACCTCTGAAGACTTTGAAATCCCTTCTTCTAATGTGCCAGAGTCCCAGAGAAGGCCTGTTGGTGTCCTGGACAATGACCTAGACCAGACTGAAAATCTGGTGGGTCAACTTGGTGGCCTGTGTCAGACACCGAGCCCAGCGGCCCGGGACACAGTCAGTGGGGATTTTCTGAGCCCAGGGCAACAGTTCAGGGCACTTCTCAGCTCTGGATAAGAAAGTGCAGCATGCATTCTGCATAGGTCCACAGGGGCCCCGAGGCTCACGAAGAGTTAGAGACCACATCACCCACCCCCCATTTCAGAGATAAGGCAGGGGGGCCAGCAAGGGGTGGTGAGGGGCCAACCTAGGTTGGAGGCAGGAGTTGTGGTCACTTTCCATCCTATTTCTGGACCTCAAGTCAAGGAGTCTGCTGAGCCTTAGATATTCTTTAGTGGCAGGAGGATTTTCCGAGTCTCTTAAATATCATAAACTAACCTGAAATTCTAACAACCCTATGAAGCTGCAAGTCCTATGAGGGTTTGAGGGGCATTGGAAGGATGCTCTGCCACCAGCCATTAAGGCGACAGAGGGGAAGCCCCAGCAGCACCCCCGCAGGAGGAGCTGGCGTGTCCCATGCCCACCTGGAGGTCTGGGAAAGAACTGTCCCCGTGCGCGGGGAATCCCCGCCCCAGTGAGTAAGACAGGGTTCTTTGGGGTTCCTTGTGCACCCTGCAGGATTGGTTTATTTCTTAAGGTCTTCGTATAGTACAAGAGCTGGTCTTTCCTTCCAGCACTCAGTGTGTGTGGATGTAAAAGAAGGGATGACTGTTACTGGGTTCGCAGCCAAACCTGGAGCCCTGAAGTTTATGATAATGATCAAAGCATGGGGACAGCCAGGCAGATTCATCTCACTGAGTTGTACTTTATGAATCGGGTTACAGTTCAGGGAAATCATGAAAAGCCAACTAGAGAGAGACTTTTATCAAATTGTTGTTGGGCACAGGAAGAGCCTTTAAAAGGTTACAGAGCCCCTGCAGCTGGGGCTGGCATGCCCTGTCACCCCTGCCAGGAGCCTTGAGGCTCAAGGGGCAGGAGGGGAGGGGCAGGGCTGAGCTGACCCCACCTCCTCTGGAGTATTTCTGGAAGCACACATTAAGCCCTTGCTCACTGCCAGGATATATTTTGGAGCGATGTAGCTGGAACCATTTCCGAATGTTTTGGGAAGCAGAATTTGGACTTGTTCCTCCAATGTGGGAACAATATCCATCTATGAGAGGCTGGGAAGGAAACAATGCAAAGAGGAGAGTGGGGGAGGCTTAGAAGGCAAACTCCCAAGATGGCTATACCCAATGTCAAGAGGGGAAGATGGGGGAAAGAGAAGGAAAGAAAGAGGCTGACCTGGTCTACATATCCCACAGTGTTGGAACTGAGAAAGAATTGGAAATCCAAAATGTTATATCATCCAAAACTCCCTTGTATGGAAGACACCATGGCACTTTTGGCCGCAGGCTACCTTCCTAATTCTACTTTTTGCTTCATTTTTAATGAACATTTCCTAAGGAGAGGCCAATGGCAGCTCCAGGAGTGGCCTGGCCTGTGCCAGGAGCAGCCACCCCCTGGGTTGAAGCTGCCAGGGTGGATTCCACACATACCAGGGGTAGGACGGCCAGTGGGCATTGTGCACCCACCCGCACTGGGCCTGACATCTGTGGCTGATCCAGCTATAGCCCCCTCTGCTGAGCACCCACTGCATGCCAGGAAACTTACCTCCAACAGCGTTTCCTTGCCGTATCCTTGTGAGTCAAGGCTCATCACCCGCTCAGGTCCAAGCAGCAAATCCAGGGGCCTTGTCCCCACCACCTGTGTCCACTCCCCTGACCAGGTCGGGCGTGGCCAGCAGGTTCTAAAAACAGGTGATGTTCTCACTAAAGGGAGACCCCAAAATCCTTCCAGATTTTGTTAAAAATTAACCCAAAAACTCCAAGTTTTCTTCCTGTGCAATGAGGCCAAGTCAGGCCAGGTGGGAACCCCTTCCCCACTGTCACCCTGATCTCTCTCCCTCTCAACACCACTGACACACTACAAACACGGGAAAACCAATGGATCCATCCAGCTGTCACCAGCCCAGTGGCACCACACCCACTCCCTGTGGCTGGGCAGCTGACCCAAGCTTGAAGAGGATTCAGGAAAGCAGGTGTCCACGTGTACTGCACTGGCGGTGGCCTCACTTTGCAGATGAGAAAACAGAGGTACAGAGAAGTTAAACAATATTCCCAAGGCCACACAGCTAGTTGGTGAGGGGTTTCAGTCCCTGGAGGCCAACTCCGAGCCCACGCTCTCACCCTTACCTTACGCCAGCTCGTGGGTGTAGACAACGGTGTGACATGGCACATGGGAAACCCTCAGCCCCGTGCCTAGCCCATATATACCATCGGTGCTCCTGAAAGAACCTCATAAATTCCTACTGGCTTTCTGGACTGGACTGCAAGAGGAATATAACATGGGACAGGGAGAAAACGCAGCCAAGGAAAATAAAGATGATGGTTTGTCCCGCTCCATTGATGAGATGCTCACTAGCATTTGGTCTCCACTTACTCATCTGGAAACGAACAGGTTGAACTTGACACCCAAGGGCATTTCCAGCTCCCAAGGTCAGGCCATTCCAGGTTCTGGCTCTAGTCACACCCTAGAGGAGCAACCTTTCTCTGGCCTCCAGAAGCTTCTCTGTTGCAGGGCAAGCTGGAAGCCAGGTTATGCAAAGGAGGGAGTGTGAGCCTGGGGAAAGGATTCGAGCCCTGTTGGGCCCTGCTTGGATGGAGGCTGAGGGGAAGATAATGTGGAAGGGTTAAGTGGAAGGGAGGTCCCCAGGAACCCCAGGTTTACCTGACAGGGCCCAGGCCAGCAGTTGCTAACACTGGCAGCATGCAGCTGTCAGCACCCCTTTGCATAGATGAGGACGCAAAGGACAAACTGAACCACCTCCCCTGTGCCCAGTCTCCAGGTGAGCCACACCAAAGAAGGATGCAGAGGGCACAGTGAACAACCATACCTGCAGGAAGCCCCCAGGTGTCCTTCACTCCCTAAGGACACGGAAGACCCAATGAGCCACCTCACCTGTGTCCAGTCTCCAGGTGAGCCCTGCTGGGCGTTGAAAGACCACACAGGTGGTCATGGCTACTATTGGTAGAATTTGTGAAACAATGAAGAATAGGAAATGTGCTGGAAACAAGAAAAAATGCCAACTTCCCTAAATGGTAAACCACCAACCCTGAGAACTAGACTAGTGGATCACTCAGGGATTCCAAGCACAGTTCCCTGGCAGGTATCACCAGAGCCCTAGCTTGCAGGGACAGGCGGAAGCAGCAATTGTCAGGAGCCAGCATGGACCTGCAAGTAGAGGCCTGCAAGCCACACATACACTGGCCCTCCTGGGTTCCTGCTCAGAGAGGAAAGGGACAATGTCAGACCCTTAAATGACCTTGATTCAGATGAAATTGAGAGTGGTATAGGGTAGAGGCGGGAGCTGAGCAACAGGCTGGGGGGGTTGCTGTGGACACCCCCTTGGGTCTCCAGAAATGGGTGAAGACTAAATGTGTCCCAGCCCCGAGGAGGTATATGGCCCTCAGCTGGGAGATGTTGACTCATCGCGGCCTTCCTGCACACTGTGGTTTTATTAGATAGTATTTTCTCTGTTTTACAGATTAGAACATAGAGATTCAGAAAGATTAAAACCGGGACCTTATTTAAGGCCCTACAGCCCAGAGTAGCAGGTGAGAGTGTAATAATGAGCACAAACAAGAGATAAGGATCCCAGACTGGTTGAAGGGGGTCAGAGGCCCATGCCTGAGCGTCCAATAGCCTGAAAGATGGGAACGGAGCCACTTAAGACGGTGGAGTGTTCTGTGGAAATTCTTGCCGCAGGAGCTGTAGCTTACAGTGGGCTCTCACACGTCCCTCTGGCATGCTGATGGGGGTGGGGGAATTTGGCTTTGTTTAATTAGCGAAGGGTGGACCAAACACCAGGCAGTTATTGTCCCATTTTATAGATGGAGAAACAAAGTCAGAGAATGTAAGTAGTTTGCCAAATTTCAAACAGATGGAATTAACCCTTCTTCTGAGTCCAAAACCTAGGTCGTTTGTCCCCTTATTAACAAAACCGGAATTATAATGTGCGGCCTACTTATCTCAGGGTGTTGTTTTAAGGGTCCGAATGAGGACCTGATTATTTGATATCTGTGCAAATGTGAGCCAGGCGGGGCCCAGCCCAGCAGAGCGGGTCATTACGGGTTGAACAGTGCTGACCGATGTATCCCTGTCCGCCTGGGAGGCAGCCCTGCCACCAGGCCAGCTGCAAACCAAGTTTTGCCCTTGACCTGTCTGAGAGCCTAGAGCATCATGTCCCAGACGCTTGCAATGTCACGTTTGCAGCCGCAGAGTGCCAGGCGGGGCAGTGTGCTCTCACGCTCGGTCACAGCCCGGGACTCCCGAAGAGCAAGCCAGGTCGAGGGTTAAAGTTCAGCAGGGAGACACGGGGAGCTCGGCATTTGGGTTTTGAAAACAGTTAATTATACAAGCACAAGATGGGAGTGATGCAGGTTTACAAATGCTCCTAATTAAAAAGCAGGAAGAATTAACAACCTCAGTGTGACCCGCTGGCAGAAAACACAAGGACTGGCTGGCCTCATCAGAGCCTCCAGATGGAGGGATGGTGACGCCGGAGCAGCGCGCTCTGTTCCAGGCACTGCATTTCCGGAGGAAAGTTGTCACCGTGAAGTGGGTTTAGAGGCAGGCACCCAAGCCAGTAAAGGGCCTAGAACTTAGGGAATTTGAAGAGCGGGTTTTGACACCGGGAATGATTATCTGAATAAAATAGAGGGCTTGGGAAGAGGGGCGCAAGAGCTGGGTTCATTTGGAAGAGAAAGCAGATATCAGTGCTGTCCAGAGATGCGGTGATGGCAAGGGTGGCTACACCTGGCAGGTGCTGAGGGCTTTCCACCAGGAAGCACCACTCCAGGCCCCTAAGGTGGCCCCTGTCAGGGGCACGTGAGAAGGAGGCAGGCAGGTCGCCATCCAGGAGCAGCTGAAGCAGCTCCTTGCACGGGGTGGGGCTGAAGACCCCGAAGCCTGGGGGTTGGGAGGTCTGGTGGCTCCAGCCTCGCTCCGAGCACGCGAGCACACATGTGCTCTGGAGTTCGGGATTTCATGCTGTGAAGGCAGACGGTGACCCGCAGCCATCGGAGCATATGGTAAGACATTTTGGGCAGTCAGGGCCTCAAGATGACACACATATTTATGGTAGTTACAACTTTCCAACCGTTTGGGGACAAGTGGAGACAATTACCCGATTATATCGTGTATTTGAAACCAGGGGAGTCACATCTTCTTGTTAAATTGGTTGGCCCTGCTGACTTATCTGTGAAATTGGGCTTCTCGGTGCACCCGTCGTTTGAGTTCATGGCAAATGTGCACTTCCTAACAGAAGTAACACCACAGTGGCGGGAAGAGGACAAGGGTCTTGGAGTGAGGTGACCCTGTGGATAAATTCCGTTATGTTTTTAGCCTCTCAGGGATGCTCACAGCTCAGAGGGAAAGCGGGCAGATGATGTGTCCAGGACCCCATTTCAGCTGTGCCCAGAGCAGCTGGGAATGGCAGAAAGTTCCAGAAAGAGCTCAATGCATTGCAGCCACATGTCCACTGCAGGGGGATCTAGTGGTTTGAACGAGTCTGTGCTTCTGTCTGCTCCCAACCTACGCCAGCTCCGCCCGGGGCAGGGACAGACCCACCTACCAATCAGGGGCGTGGCGGGCTCTGTCAATTCTGGAGGTGGCTGGGTGTGGTCCAGGCCTTAAACAGTGTCCTGTCCCGCTGACGGAGCAGCACTCCTCGTGCAGGTGGAGGTCCATTTGGCACCCTGCGTGGAAGGGCTTGGGGCACTGGGTTTAAGCAAATGCGGCCACTGAGGCTCCCCGGAGAAAGCAATAGGCATGAAGGAGTTGGATTCTGGAGTCCAGGGAAGACAAGTGGCCGTTCTCAGAGCAGCCTCCTGCCAGAGCTGGGGAAACTGAGGACTAGGACATGCAAGAGCAGAAGACGTGCTGGGTAAGAGGGAGCTGAGGGATAGGGAGCGGGCCAGATTTGGGGGGTCCTGCTGGGATAGCGCTGGGTGCAATTGGGGTGGGTCAGGAATGCCTGAGCAAGGTGACAAGATGGCTGGAGTTGTACTTTGGAGAGATGAATCTGGGTGTGACTGATAACCTGGAATGTTCCCACGACACAGGAGGAGATGCTGCGTGCTCCACGGCTGACACGGCTGTGCTGGAATCTGGCAGGCCAGGCCACACATGATCCTGGTTGCTTACATTTGACCTTTGAAGAGAGAATCTTGACACGGGGAATCACTCCAGGCTCTCTCCTGAGAGCCACCTTCCCTGTGGGCCCTCCCAGCACAATCTCCTCACCTCTGCACTGCCCCTACCTGAATAAAATGCCACCTAGCTCTCTCAAGTCACAGCTCAGAGAGCAGGTGGAGGGCCTGTGAATCTGCCCAGCCCAGCCCAGCGGATGTTCTCCAGCCATTCTCTACCCCAGAGGGCCACGGCCACATTTCAGTCAAGGAGTGGTGAGGTTCTCACCTAGTCCCCAACTCTGTGCCCTTTCAGAGCTGGTCACCCGCCAGCGACTGCTAACTGCACAGGACCAGCTCAGGCTCATCCCCAAAGCACGTCACCAAAGGCAGCCCATGGGAACCGGGCCTCCCACTCCTAAGCCCTTCTCGGGTGTCCCTTATGGATTCCTCCCAAAGTAGCCCACATAGCTATTGCCACATCAAGCATGGTGGCCGCAGGCTGGCCACCAGGACCAAAATACAGCTCAAAGCAGGCAGTTTCACTGCACGCCCATGGGCCTGGCACTGCCCCTGAGCCCCAGGCTGGAAGCCAGCAGCCATGCCCCCAGCCAGCATGCCCGGCGAGAGCCAGGCACGGGACAGGCCGCCGCAGGGAGGGTTGGGGAGCTCAGCGGACGCCTGTGGGGCCGCCTCCAACTGTGCAGGACAGTCAGTGTGGGGGCGGATCTGAAGTGTGATGATAGTGAATTTCCAAAAACCTTGTCCCATTTCCCCCTGAAGTTTTTAGTAAAGGTCCTGCACTCCAAAAGAAACAGCTGCTAATATGGTGAGCTCCAAGTCTCCATTCGTATTCTCCCGACCAGAGGGTCAGGCCCCTGGCACTGGTACTCCTCTACTCAAGGCGGACGGCACATGGCTGGGGACACGGCCACCAGATGCCCTATACTTTCCACAGGAAGAAGCCTCTCCTCCAGGTTGCATGAGTTTCCCAAAGCTGCTGAAACAAACTGCCACAAACCAGGTGCCTTCAAACAACGAACATCTACTCTCTCGTAGTCCACAGGTCAGAAGTCAAAAATACTTCTCCCTGGGCTGAATCCCAGGTGTCGGCAGGGCTGCGCTCCCTCGGAAGGTTCCCGGGTGGGGGGCTCCTCCACTTCTTCCAGCTCCTGGCGGCTCGGTGGCCCCGAGCTTGTGGCCACATGGCTCCTACCTCGGCTTCCGCCATCACACCACCTACGCCTCTGTCCGTGTGTCAGATGTCCCTCTGTCTCTCTTATGAGGACACTTGGGATGACATTTAGGGCCCACCTAGACAATCCAGGATCCTCTCTCCATCTCATGGTCCTCAACTTAATCACATCTGCAAAGTCCCTCTATCCAATAAGGTAAGTTTGCAGATTCCAGGGACAAGGCCCTGGCATCTCTGGGGTCACTTTTCAGCCTGCGGTGGCCACGGTGTCTGTCCCCCACTGGACGTCAGGAAGCCGGACAAGCTGTGCTGGGCCATGGGGAGGCCGGAGGGTCTGCCTGAGCTCTGAGGGGCTCTGGGGGCCAGGAGCTCATGCCAACCTGCCCCTCCGCATCCCTCCTTCTGTTTTCTGCCAAGACAGAGGAAAGGCGTCTACAGGAAGGAACAGTGAGCGGCCAGATGGGAGGGAGGTGGGTGCTGAGGGTGAGCAGCAGGGGAGGCCCCCACCTTCGCCTGGGGCAGCCCCAGGCCCTCCTCCCTCTTTGGAAACACTTCCTCAGCTTTCCAGGCAAACGCTCAGACGGGTCTGGGGCGAGAGTCTTCCTCTCCCCACTTTGACCTCTGAGCAAGGGAACATGCCCTTCCAACCTGAAGCGAGAATGCGGCGTCTTTAGCACCCATTGGGTGCTGCCTTGGGGGCCTCCTTAGGCCTCTGGCAACAAGACCAGCCCCAAGAAAGCCAATGCCTCTTAAACCTTGTCCTGCCGGCTCATCCTGCCGGCAATGCACAGACAGCTCTTTCTGCAAGATTAATAATGCCAGTCTTTCAGGGTGGAAAGGACCCATTTCTCATCTGCAAATGGATAAACCGATGTTCAGACATGACCCCGGCGGCCACCTGGGGTAAGAGGCCTGCAGCCGGGGGTGGCCAGCCCCTGCTGCGTGGGCCAGATCGTGCTGGGGATTGAGCACCCGTGGGACTCCTGCCCTCGTATCTTTTCATTGTAAATTTTGCAGGTTGGCTAGTAGCTGACAACGTTGCTTTTTAAAACCTTTAACTCTCACCTTCTTTTATTTTTTTAATAGGAAACATTTTCATGGAGGGTCTTATCATCATCCCTTAATTATTTTTCACGAAGCAAGAAGTTTCTCATTCAAGTGGTGAGGGATGATTTCTCGCCCACATTGTTAACTACCTGTGATGTTTGGGATTTGTGGCTCTTGGGCAGCCCTTGTGCAAGAGGTAGCTCTGAGATCTGAAGTTGATGCAGGAAAGTTCAGGAATGCCAGCAACCCAGGCCAACCCACCTCTGCCATGTACAGAGGTGCAGTCAAGGTGTTGGCTGCACTTGTTACAAAAGGGAGGAATGATCTGGAAGTTTTGCTCTGGGGAGGTGGGATACTATTTGCAGGACAAGAGTATAAATCACACTGCATGGGTTTGAAAACAGTGCACCCCAAAAAAACTAGTCCTTGTCATCAGAGTATCTGAAACGATGTCACACCCTGCACAAGTGAGCTTGAAACTTGTGGGCATCCACTTACATCACAGCATGTCATGGGCACTTACAAGATCAGTCTCTTAGCTCTTGGCCTCTGCCTCTTTGACCTTGCAAGGTCAAAGCATAAATTAACTCAACCAAAATAGCTGCCTCTGGAATGAATGAATTTGATTGAATGAATGAAATCCAATACTTGAAGGACTCGTAGCAGTCAAGCAATCAGAAATAACTCCGAAAAGCCTCACATTGAACCTGGGTATCTGTCTTCCACCATAGATTAGAGTCCTAAGTCCCTTCCCCATTTGTTGAGTCATTGACCCATCCACATAGTAGGTCCAAATGTTTTTAAGGACCGACTATGTGAGAGGCACTGTACTGCATGCTAGAGTTTAAGGATGACAGTAGAATGGCCCTTACCCTGGAAAGATCAAGATAAGGAAACAATGCCAGGTCTGCCTTGCAAATGTCATGTATGCAAAATATTACAGGAACACACAGACATTGGAAGAGTAACAAATTTGATTTCAAGAAACACTCCCGAGAAGGTGTGACCTTGGAATAGGGGAAGAATTCTGTAGGTGTAAGGCAAGAAAAATGGTATTTGAGAAGCAGAGAGCTGCATGTGCAATGCCACCAGGATTTGAAAAGGATTTTTCATTTGTGGAGGGCAACCAAAAATGCCTGGTGCCACAGTGGGGGCGGGGGTGGCACCGCTAGAGGAGGGAAGGCAAGAGAGGTTAAATGCAGATTATTAATGTCCTCGACTGCTATACTCAGGAGATTGAATTTAACCCAGAGGCACTGGGGAGCCATTGAAGGTTTTACAGCAGGAGAATGGCATGAACCAATTTCATCTGAAGACAAAAAAACATGCACATATTTTTGAGGCACACACACACAAAAAGGTAAGACAAGACAAGCTCAGCATGGTTTCTGTAAATCCCTAAAGCACATGTCATGGGCACTGATTTAAAGCTCCAAACCTCAGCACCCCTGTTCCCAGCTGCTGGCCACATGGTGGTGTGCCATCCGCCCACCCAAGGCTGCTTCCCAACTCAGGTTTGTAACTATAATAGTCACACTTGTTCTGAGAGATGTGTCCTATTTCCCAGACCTTTTACATGGGGGACAGGTTTTAAATAAAATAAAAATTCCTCTTGTTTCTTACAGATTGGACTTGATTAAATATTCCACTGACAAAGGGTAAGCAAATGTCAGCTTCAATATCATAAAAAGAGAAATGAGAGTTCATACAAGCATCAAAGCAAACAATCCATTTTCATACTTTATGAGAAACATTTATTGCATTATGACTACATTAGATTAAGCAAGCAGGTGGAAAGGTGTCTGTGCATGATATCTTCAAATATCTTTATTTTTAAGAGCACATCACTCTAGTGTTTGGACAGATGTTTTATTCCCTCTAATAGAGAGAGGGCATGAGATGCTGGCATTTCAGCTACTACATCGTGACCGAGTTCCACCTGAAGCTTGCGGAATACCGTTGGTCCTCCCCAGCAAGGGCAGCTCTTGCTGTGTGCATTGCATGTGCTCCATTTTTCGGCTCCATACAACATGAGGGAGTCCGGGTAGGGTCAGCAGGACTGTACACTGCCCAGAATCCTGCCTAAATCTGCAGATCGACTGCCAAGGTGCTGCTCGATTCTTCCAGTCCCTCCATAATTTGAGCCACCTAAGTGTGATCCAGAGTCTACAGCCAAAAGATAAAGAAAAGACTGGGTTTTCCCTCTAATACCTGCACTACTTTGAAAATTATTGGCAGGTTATGTTGAAGAGGGAATTGGAAAGCCTTTCTGCATTAATCATTTTTTGTTGTGTAACCGCATTACCCACAAACTTAGTGGATTACCATCACGCACACAGGTTATCTCACAGCTTCTGTGGGCACAGCTTAGCTGGGTTCTCTGCAGGGCTGTGATCCAGGTGTCAGCCAGAATGGGGCTCTCACCTAAAGGCTCACCTGGGGAGGGATCAGTTTCCAAACCCACATGGTGGCTGGCAGCAATCATTTCCTTGCAGCTGAGGGACTGAGTGCCTCAGTTTCCTGCTGGCTATAGGCCAGGGGCACAGCTCCTTGCCACGTACTTTTCTCCATGGGGCAACTCACAGCATAGCCGCTTGTGTCTCCAAGGCAGGCAAGGGAGAGAGGCTCTTAGAAAGTAAGGTGCTGCAATCCCAGGGAATGACTTCATAACGTGGTAACATGCAGCCCATCACCTTGACTAGGAGCAAGTGTCAGGTCCCACCCACACCGAGGAAAGGGTTTCATATCAGGGCAGGAACCCCAGGATATGAGGGCATGGGGGCCACCTGACAGTCTGTCTGCCACATCTTCCTTGAATCTAATTAACCTTCCATAGAGCACCTACAGCAGGTGGGGTCAATTTCAACCAAGCTCTCTCACCACCAAGTTGGATATTTCCAAATTTAACAAACTAGAAAAAAATTATTCATTGGTCATAAACTCAGATTTTTGTTCTCACATAATTTTCCTGTTAAATATTAAAATCCTAAATCTGCATACTTTAGAAATTTTTTAATTTCTTCTTATATATGGCAAGTGGACAAGAATACCTCAGAGATTCTGATTAGGAGACAAAATTGAGTATTTGGACACAGCCAAACAGCAAATATTTATTGAATACCTTCCAAAACATCTGCAAGGTATGCTTGAAAGTGAGTGAGACCCATTAAATAGAATCTCTGCCTCGAGAATTTGAAAAATTATTTGAAGTAGGAGAGATTTTCAAATTTCTGAGCATATGAAGGGGTTCTATTATTCTGCTTGCGCCTTAGTTTGTAAACAAATAATTGAATGTAGTATTTCTCAGCTTTGTGGATAACCACCTCGCACAGTAAATGGAATTGTGTCAGATTAGAGCAGAGGTAAGCATGAAGTGTCTGGCCAACATTTCCATTTTGGGCAGGAAGTTGGACTAGACACACAGAAGGGTTTTCCCACTATGAAACAATTAGATCTTCCATCAAACATGATTGCAAACGCATTGCTGGGCTCACAGAGAGTTAAGAACACTGCCAAAGTTGAAGCTCCAAACACAGCCTCTGAAATCAGAGCAGAAAATGTAAGTAGATAGAAAAGGTATGTGTGGGGCAGAGGCAGGGAGCAGCGCGGCAGGCTGACCTCTCAGCACTACAATGAAGGAACTAAACTTTGGTCCAATGGCACAGTCTGGGAGCTGACACTGGAACTCAGAGATTAAGACGACATTAGAAACAGGTTAAAATTGTGTCATGGCCAATGGAAACACTTGACTTCCAACAAAAGAAAAATCAAATGATAGTCTTCTATGGATAAAAAGATATTGGACTAGGCTGCCAGGATTTTTAATGAATAAAATCTATGAATTCACAGTCAAAAGATTTTCTACGCGCACAAGGAAATGAGTCACCACGTGGGAAAGCCAACGGAAAAAAGAGCAGCAGATTTGTACAAAGAGAAGTTCTCCATCCAAGAAGAGATACAAGTAAATTTTCTACAAAGGAACAACTATTGGACTGGCAGCACACTTCTCAGAAACAGCAGTGCAAACAACAAGTCCAGGGATTAGGATCATAAAAATGCTGAGAAGAAAGAAAATACAGCAAAACCAAATGTATGTTCAGGAGAACCAAAGCTATCTTTTAAGAATGAAGGTAAAATAAACCTATTTACATTCATTAAAAAAAAAAATGTAAGAAAGAAAACATTCCAGTGAGAACTTTCTGAGGTTCAAGAAAGAATGGGGGCAAAGAGAAAGAAAATCCAAATGAATATTTTGTGTATAAATAATCGTTATGATATCTATTTGTGGGATTAAGCAAGGACAGAATTAAAATACTTCAAAATGGTAATGTATAACTTGGAAAGGATTGTTGAAATTTGTTCTCAGATACTTTTATTATTCAGGAAGAATGTTGAGAAATTATCTTTTAAGTTTCTTAAGTTCAATATGATGGCAAATTTTCAAGAATAACCACTAATAGAATAAAATCAAATATGTAACTTCAAAGACAGGGAGATGGGTAAATGGAGTTAAAAAACAGCACAAAAAAACAAGCAAATGAAAACTAACTCAATTTTTTAAATGGCAGGAAAGAAGAAACAAGAAGCATTTACATGATATAAATAGAAAGGAAACATACAATGGTGTAAACAACCCAAGTGTATCAGTAATAAAAGTGTTCTCTGGCTTAAATTCCTAATGAAAATGAAGAGATTATCAGGGAATTTTTTTTTAAATATCTAACTACAGATACCAGTATAAGAGACAAATCTAAAGAATAAAGATATGGAAAGCCTTCAAATAAAATGATGAAAAGAGATATAACCAGGAGATAAATTTTAATATAAATGGCATTAGTAGGGAGACAAAGTAAAGATATATTATATGCTGATGCAAGTCCAATTTACCAGGAATATACAAATATTCTAAATTTCTATGCGTAATATGAAAGAACTCACAAAATGCAAAGAAAAATTGATATCTACCAGTAGAAATGTACAAATCCATACTGAAAGTGAGAACTTTTAACATATCTTTGATTTTAACATGACTCTAAATTGAACAATCAAACCATTAGTGAAGATGTAGGAGACTTGAGCAATAAATTAGGTTATTGTCAAATATGGAACCCTGCACTTAGCAATTACAGTACATGTTTTCCGCTCAAGCACATATAGAACATTTACAAAATTTGACCATGTACTGGGCTATAAATCAAATTTCAACAAATCTTAAAAATAGGTATGATATGTATGCTGATCACAAAGCATCAAAAGCATTGAAAGAGACCAAAAACTCACATTCTTGGAAATTTAAAAATGTACATCTAAATAATTCGTTCATTCAAGAAGATATCATAATAGAAATGCTTGTAGTTTACACTGAAATTACAATGGAGCTATTACATATAAAAATTTTTGTGATATGTAAAAAGCAACAAGTAGAGGGAAATATAAAGACCTAAGTTCTTACATGAGAAAAGAAGAAAAGCTGGAAATTGAGATCGAAATCCAAAATATATAGAAGAGAGGAGTAAAAGATAACATACCTTAAAGATGATTGTTAAAGACAGTTCTTTACAAGCAAATAAAAATTTTCTGGCAATAGTCTTCAAGAAAAACAAGACTCAAATAAATAATAATAGAAATAAAAAGGGACCAAACTGTAGATCCAGGAGATGTCACAACGATTATTTTTTAAATAATATGAACAACTTTATGCCTCTAAACTTAAAAATGTAAATTGAGAATATTTCCGGATAAAAATCCCTAATCAAAATGAACTCAAGAATAAATTGAAGGAGAAGCAGGGAAGGATGGTGGTGGAGGGAGGTGTGAAATTTAGTTAGTCCTCTATAGCAGCTAGTAAATAGCCAGGAACTGTCTGAAACAACTTTTGGGGGAACATCCATCATGACCAGACACACATTGTAGGACAGTTGGGTCCTACAATGTGAAGCTGAGATCACAACAGGGAACTATAAGTAAAGCCCACAAATTGCAGAAGCTGATACCCCTTCCCCACTGGCTTGGTAAGCTGTTGGAGAAAAATAGGCTCAGCTGGGAGCAAGGGAAGGTAGCTCAACCAAGCACCAATTGTGTTCTTTTTTCTTTTGTTCTGGAGCTCTTGCTTTTTTTTTTCATTTTTTTATTGACAAACAAAAACAACATACAAACATGAACATTCTTAACATACAAGCATTCCATACATGGTGTACAATCAATGGCTCACAATATCATCACATAGTAGTATATTCATCACCATGATCATTTTTTAGAACATTTGCATCACTCCAGAAAAAGAAATAAAAAGGAAAATGAAAAAAACTCATAGATACCATACCCCTTACCTTTCCCTCTCATTGACTGCTAGTATTTCCATCTACCCAATATATTTTAACCTTTGTTCCCCCTATTTTTTTCTATACCCCTTACCACTCCCTTTCATTGATCACTGGTATTTCAACCTACTCAATTTATTTTAACATCTGTTCCCCCTATTATTTATTCATTTTAGTCCATATTTTCTACTCATCTGTCCATACCAGAGATAAAAGGAGCAACAGACACAAGGTTTTCACAATCACATAGTCACATTACAAAATCTATATCATTATACATTCATCTTCAAGAAACATGGCTACTGGACACAGCTCTACAGTTTCAGGCACTTCTCTCTACCCTCTCTAATACACGTTAACTAAAAAGAGGATATATATCTAATGTATAAGCATAACCTCCAAGATATCCTCTCGTTTCTGTTTGAAATCTCTCAGCCACTGACACTTTACTTTGTCTCATTTCTCTCTTCCCCCTTTCGGTTGAGAAGCTTTTCTCAATCCTTTGATGCTGAATCCCAGCTCCTTCTAGGATTTCTGTCCCACGTTGCCAGGGAGGTTTACACCCCTGGGAGACCTCTGTTCTTAACTGAAATTCTCCAAGTTCATTCATTAATGTTAGTTCATATCAATGAGACCATACAATAGTTGTCCTTTTGTTTCTGGCTAATCTCACTCAGCATAATATCCTCAAGATCCATCCACATTGTTATATGTTTCATGACTTTATTCTGTCTTATAGCTATGTAATATTACATCATATGTATATACCACAGCTTGTTTAGCCTCTTGTCTGTTGATGGACATTTTGGCTGTTTCCATCTCTTGGCAATTGTAAATAATGTTGCTATAAACATTGGTGTGCAAATGTCCATTTGTGCCCTTACCCTCATGTCCTCTGAGTAGATACCTAGCAATGGTATTGCCAGATCATACGACAATTCTATACTTAACTTCCTGAGGAGCCACCAAACTGCCTTCCACAGTGGTTGTACCATTTTACATTTCCACCAACAGTGGCTAAGTGTGCCTCTTTCTCCACATCCTCTCCAGCACTTGTCGTTTTCTGTTTTATTGACAATGGCCATTTTGGTGGGTATGAGATGATATCTTATTGTGGCTTTGACTTGCATTTCTCTAATAGCCAGGGAAGTTGAACATCTTTTCACATGCCTTTTAGCCATTTATAGTTCTTCTTCTGAGAAGTGTCTGTTCATGTCTTTTGCCCATTTTGTAATTGGGTTGTTTGTCTTTTTGTTGTTGAGTTGAACAATCTCTTTATATATTCTGGATACTAGACCCTTCTCTGATAGGTCATTTCCAAATATTGTCTCCCATTGTGTAGGCCTTCTTTTTACTTTTTTGGCAAAGTTCTTTGATGCACAAAAATATTTAATTTGAGGAGTTCCCATATATCTATTTCTTTCTTCAATGCTCCCGCTTTGGGTATAAGATCTAGGAAGCCACCTCCTATTACAAGTTTTATAAGATATTTCCCTACATTTTCTTCTAAAACATTTATAGTCTTAAATCTAATGTTTAGGTCTTTGATCCATTTTGAGAAAATTTTTGTATAGGGTGTGAAATATGGATCCTCTTTCATTCTATTGCACATGATATCTTGTTCACCAAGCACCATTTATTGAAGAGTTTTTTCTGTCCCAGGTGAGTTGGCTTGACTGCCTTATTACAGATCACTGTCCGTAGATGAGAGGGCCTGTATCTGAACACTCTGTTTGATTCCATTGGTCCATGTATCCATCTTTATCCAGTACCATGCTGTTTTTTGACTACTGTAGCTTCATAGTATGCCTTAAAGCCAGGTAGTGTGAGACCTCTGACTTCATTTTTCTTTCGCAGGATATTTTTAGCTATTTGGGATACCCTGCCCTTCCAGATGAAATTGGTTATTGTTTTTTTTAATTAGTATTGCATTGAATTTAAGATCAATTTAAGTAAAATTACATCTTAACTATATTTAGCCTTCCAATCCATGGACACGGTTTGCCCTTCCATTTATTTAGGTCTTCTGTGACTTCTTTTCACAATTTCCTGTAGTTTTCTTTGTATAGGTCTTTTGTGTCTTTAGCTAAATTTATTCCTAAATATTTTATTCTTTTGGTTGCACTTGTAAATGGAAATTTTTCTTGATTCCCCCTCAGATTGCTCATTACTAGTGTATAGAAATACTATAGATTTTTGAGTTTTGATCTTGTAACCTGCCACTTTCCTGTACTCATTTATTAGCTCTAGTAGTTTTGCTGTGGATTTTGGGGGGGTTTCAACATATAGTATCGTACCATCTGCAAACAGTGAGAGTTTTACTTCTTCCTTTCCAATTTTGATGCCTTGTATTTCTTTTTCTTGTCTAATTGCTCTGGCTAGAATTTTCAATGCAATGTTGAACAACAATGGTGACAGTGGACAGCTTGTTCCTGATTTTAAGAGGAGAGCTTTCATTTTTTCCCCATTGAGGATGATCTTAGCTGTGGGTTTTTCATATATTCCCTTTATCATGTTGAGAAATTTCCCTTCTATTCCTATCCTTTGAAGTGTTTTCAACAAGACAGGATGTTGAATTTTGTCAAATGCTTTTTCTCCATCAATTGAGATGATCATGTGGTTTTTCTACTTTGATTTGCTGATATGGTGTATTACACTGATTTTTTTTACATTGAACCATCCTTGCATACTGGGATGAATCCTACTTGGTCATGGTATATAATGCTTTTAATGTGCTACTGGATTCAATTTGCCAGAATTCTGTTGAGGATTTTTGCATCTATATCCATTAGAGAGATTGGTCTGTAATTTTCTTTTCTTGTATTATCTTTGTCTGGCTTTGGTATGAGGGTGATGTTGGCTTCATGGAATGGGTTAGGTAACCTTCCCTCCTCCTCAATTATTTTTGAAGAGTTTTATCAGGATCGGTACTAATTCTTTCTTGAATGTTTGGTAGGATTCACAAGTGAAGCCATCTGGTCCTGGGCTTTTCTCTTTTGGGAGCTTCTTAATGACTGATTCAATTTCTTTACTTGTGATTGATTTGTTGAGGTCATCTATTTCTTCTCAAGTCAATGTTGGTTGTTCATATCTTTTTAGAAAGTTGTCCATTTCATCTACATTGTCTAGTTAATATATTAGCATAAAGTTGTTCACAGTATGCTCTCATTAACTCCTTGATTTCTACAGGGTCGGTAGTTATGTCTCCTCTTCCATTTCTGATTTTATTTATTTGCATCCTCTCTTTTCTTCTTTTTGTCAATCTTGCTAAGGTCCATCAATTTTATTGATTTTCTCATAGAATAACTTCTGGTTTTGTTGATTTTCTCGATTGTTTTCATGTTCTCAATTTCATTCATTTCTGCTCTAATCTTCGTTATTTCTTTCCTTTCGTTTGCTTTGGGGTTAGTTTGCTGTTCTTTCTCTAGTTCATCCAAGTGAACAGTTAATTCCGCCATTTTTGCTCTTTCTTCTTTTTTGATACAGGCATTTGGGGCAATAAATTTCCCTCTTAGCACTGTCTTTGCTGCATCCCATAAATATTGATATGTTGTGTTTTCATTTTCATTTGCCTCGAAATATTTACTGATTTCTCCTGTAACTTCTTTGATCCACTGGTTGTTTAAGAGTGTGTTATTGAGCCTCCATATGTTTGTGAATTGTCTGGCCCTCTGCCTGTTATTGATTTCCAACTTCATTCCTTTATGATCCAAGAAAGTGTTTTGTATGATGTCAATCTTTTTAAATTTATTGAGACTTGCTTTGTGACCCAGCATATAGTCTCTCCTTGAGAATGAGCACTTGAGAAAATGGTGTATCCTGCTTTTGTGGGGTGTAATGTTCTATAAATGTCTGTTAAGCCTAGTTTGTTTATTGTATTATTCAAATTCTCTGTTTCTTTATTGATCCTCTGCCTAAATGTTCTGTCCATTGATGAGAGCAGGGAATTGAAGTCACCAACTATTATGATAGATGTGTCTAATTCTCTTTTCAGTGTTTTCAGTATCTGCCTTATGTATTTTGGAGAACTCTGGCTCTGTGCATAAATATTTATAATTGTTATGTTTTCTTGTTGCATTGTTCCTTTTATTAATACATAGTGTCCTTCTTTGTCTCTTTTAATTGTTTTACATTTGAAATCTAATTTGTTGGATGTCAGTATAATTATTCCTGCTCTTCTCTGATTGCTGTTTGCATGAAATATCTTTTCCCAACCTTTCACTTTCAACCTATGTTTGTCCTTGGGTCTAAAAATGCATCTCCTGTACACAGCATATAGATGGGTCCTGTTTTTAATCCATTCTGCCTTCTATGTCTTTTGATTGGGGAGTTTAATCCATTAACATTTAGTGTTATTACTGCAAAGGTAGTGCTTTCTTTTACCATTTTGCCTTTTGGATTTTATATATCATATATAATTTTTTTCTTTTTACCTTTACTAATAGTCTTAATTTCTATACTCTTCTCCACACCTCTCTCTCCTGTCTTTTCCTATCTGTCTCTATTGCCCCCTTTAGTATTTCTTGCAGAGCCAGTCTCTTGGTCACAAATTCTCTCAGTGATTTTTTCTGTCTGAAAATGTTTTAATTTCCCCCTTATTTTTGAAAGACAGTTTTTCTGACAATTTTTCTTGATTGGCAGTTTTTCTCTTTTAGAATCTTAAATATATCATACTACTGTCTCCTCATCTCCATGGTTTCTGCTGAGAAATCTATGAATAATCTTATTGGGCTTCCCTTGTATGTAAGGGATTTCCTTTTTCTTGCTGATTTCAGAATTCTCTCTTTCTCTTTGACATCTGACATTCCAATTAGTAAGTGGCTTGGAGTATGTCTATTTGGACCTATTCTGTTTGGGGTATGCTGCACTTCTTGGATCTGTAATTTTAAGTCTTTCATAGGAGTTGGGAAATTTTCAGTGATAATTTTCTCCATTAGACTTTCTCCTCCTTTTCCCTTCTTTTCTCCTTCTGGGATACCCACAACACATATATTCATGTGCTTCATGTTGTCATTCAATTCCCTGAGTCCTTGCTCCTATTTTTCCATTCTTTTCCCTATACTTTCTTTTGCTTGTCAGATTTCAGATGTCCCATCCTGCAGTTCACTAATCTTATCTTCTGCCTCTTGAAATCTAACATTGTAGGCTTCCATTGTTGTTGTTTTTTTCATCTCTTCTATTGTGCCATTTATTCCCATAAGTTCTGTGATTTGTTTTTTCAGACTTTCAATTTCTTCTTTTTGTTCATCTCTTTCCTTCTTTATATCCTCCCTCAATTCATTGATTTGATTTTTGATGAGATTTTCCATGTCTGTTTGAACATCCTGAATTAATAGTTTCAACTCCTGTATCTCATTTGAATTGTTGGTTTGTTCCTTTGACTGGGCCATATCTTCAACTTTCCTAGTATGATTCATTATTTTTTGCTGGCATCTAGGTATTTTATTTCCTTAATTAGTTTGTTCTGGAGATTGTTTTCACTCTTTTACCTAGGATTTTCTTGCTGGATGGATTTGTTCTCTATCTTCTCTTTGACATTCAGTTCAGCTTATTCTAGACCCCTATCATAGGTTTTGTTTGATGGATCAGCATTTTTCAATTCTTGTTTTCTTGTTTCTTGCCCTGCCTGTATGATGACTTTTTTCTTCTTCAGGAGGGTCTACTTAGGTATTATAGACCCCAACCAGATTTTTCCCTAACCAGTCTGGCCTCCTCTCAGGAGGAAAGAGTCACCTGTATCAGTTTTCCCTGAGAGTGAGACCCAGCAGTTGACAGACTTTCTTATGATGTCTCTAGACTGTCTGTTTTTCCTATCCTTCCTGGTATGTGCTGCTTGTCTGCCTGCGAGTCTCACCAGCATAAAGTGATGTGGTACCATTAACTTCAGCAGACTCTCCCTGCCAGGGGCATGGTTGAGACAGAGGGGAAGTTGTAGGCTGGCTTTAATCGCTTCACCTTTCCAGTCCCTGGGGTCTGAATTCCTTGAGGGAGGGATTCCACCTGAGCTGGGCCCCACCCCTCTCCTGGGGAAGGCACAGCCTCCAGGGAATTCCTTCTTTCACCTGACCAGCCTCTTTGTCTCTCAGACAAGCTTACGTCCACCTTTGCCTGGTGTGGTTGGAACTGGAGAGCACTTAAGCAGTAGAAACAAAGAAAATAAAATCCTTTTCAGAGCAGGACCCCCATTCCTTGGGTTTGTTAATCAAGAGCTTAACTTGGTACATTGTTCTATGTATCTCCAGGTTCTATTCTCCCCCTCTTTCTTTTAGAGTCCAGAACTTTTCAAGTATTTTGTGCTGTCCGATCCAAAAAAACCTCTGTTTTGTTTTTTTTTCCCCATCAGTCCTGCCACCTCTGCACTGAAGCAAAAACTATAACTTAAGCTTTTATTCAAGGTTTAGCTAGGCTGGGGGCCTATTTTTAGTAGTCAGAATTTGTTAATTAATTCCACAATTGAAGCTTAGTTGAGCTTATCCCCTTGTTGCTAGTAAAGTCTCTTTCCTTTTCCCCTCTAGGAACCAACCAATCCCCTTGGGGAACTCAAGCTTCTGGGTGGAATCACAGCTGATCCAGATGGTCCAGACTGGTGGATGCTGTGTGTCTGGTCACTGATGTTGCCCCAGCAGTTGTTCTGTACTGTTTCTGTCTATTTACTAGCTGCTCCTGAGGACGAACTAAATCCCACACCTCACTAAGCCGCCTTCTTGGCCACATCTCACCAACTGTGGTTTTAATTGACAAATTTAGGCTGCTGGATACTAGCTCTGAGCACAGATGAACCCAGAAAGAGTGGCAGGGAATGAATGGCCCAATAGAAGAGATGAAAAACACAAAAGAGACCTACAACAGCAGCTCTGAAGAGGAAGAAGAGAGGATTAGTGAACTAGAGGAAAAAGCATCTGAAATGCTACACACAAAAGAACTGATAAGGAAAAGAATTGAAAAATATGAGCAGGGTTTCAGGGAATTGAATGAAAAAATGAAGTCCATGAATATATGTGTTATGGGTTTCCCAGAAGGAGAAGAAAAGAGAAAGGGAACAGAAAGAATAATGGAGGAAATAATCACTTAAAATTCCCTGTCTCTTATGAAAGATATAAACTTACAGATCCAAGAAGTGCAGTGTACCCCAAACAGAATCGATCTGAATACACCTACTCAAAGATACTTGCTAATCAGACTGTCAAATTTCAAAGACAAGGAGAGAATTCTGAAAGCAGCAAAAGAAAAGCAATCCATCACATACAACGGAAGCATGATAAATTATGTGCTGATTTATTACCAGAAACCATGGAGACAAGAAGGCAGTGGTATGATATATTTAAGATAATGGAAGAGAAAACCAACCAACCAACAATTCTATAGTAGGCAAAACTTTCCTTCAAAAGTGAGGGAGAGTTTTAAATATTTTCAGACAGGCAGACACTGAAAGCGTTTGTGAACAAGAAACCTGCTTTATAAGAAATACTAAAGGGAACATCACAGGCAGAAAAAGACAGGAGAGAGTTCTGGAGAAGAGTGTAGAAATGAAGATTATCAGTAGGGGTAAAAAGAAAGAAAAAAGAAAATATGGTATTCAGAATAAAGTCATGACACATGCAACAACATGGTTGAAACTTGAGGACATTGTGTTGAGTGAAATTAGCCAGAAGCAATAAGACAAATAATCTATGGTCTCACTAATTTTCACTAACATTTATAAGTGAACTTTGAGAGTTAAAGTTGAGAATACAGGTTATCAGGAGATAGAAAGAGGGTAGAGACTGGGCATTTGATTCTGAAGGAGTACAGAATGTTCAACAGGATTGATTGTAAAGATCCAGAAATGGATAGCACAATACTATCTTATGGTAGCACTATACTGTAAGGAACTGAACAAAGCTGAGTGTGAGTGTGGTGGAAAGAGGAAGGCTAGGGGCATATATGACACAAAAAGGAAAGATAAAGTCTGGGACTGTATAAGTTAGTGTAACTTAGAGTGGACCAAGATGGTAGTTAAATGTACAAATGTAAGAATTGTTTACATGAGGGAGAACAAATGAATGTCAACAGTGCACAGTGTTGAAAATGGGATGGTATGCAGAAAAAATGAAATCAATACAAACTAGGGTCTTTAGTTAACAGTAACATTGTAATATGCTCCCATTAAATCTACAAGGCAATATACCAAAGCTAAATGTCAATAAAAGGAGGCTATAAGGGAGGGGCATGGGATTCCTGGTGTTGATGTTGTTTCTCCTTTTTATTTTAATTTTTGTCTTTTTATACTACATTTTTTTTCCTTTTCTTCTTTCTTTGCAGAAGCAATGGAAATGTCTTCATATAGATTGTGGTGGTGAATGCATAACTGTGATTATACCAGAAACCACTGACTGTTTACTCAGGATGGATTGTTTCATGTGTGAATAAAACTTTTTAAAAATAAACCGAAAGATACAAGTGCTGAGAAAATATTAGTGAGACATGTACCTGTTCACTGTGGGTAGGAGAGTGGGATGGTACAGCCCCCTAGAGGGCAGTGTGGTGGTTCCACAGGAGCCTAAATGTGGGGTTGCTGTTGGAGAACTGAAAGCAGGGACACAAATGGACATTTGCACACTGCTCTTTATGGTGGCAGTGTTTGCAAATTGCTAAGTGTACTTCGACTGATGAACAGAAGGCAAACTATGATGTATACATATAATGGAATATTAAGCAGCTGCAAGAATGAAGTTGTGAGGCTTGCAAACAGGTGAATGAATCTTGAGGGCAGTATGTTGAGTGAAATAAGCCAGAAACAAAGAAACAGATATAATGTCTCACTAATATTCTCCTAACTATATGGACTAACTATAATGTGCAAATTCTGAGAATTGAATTTGAGAGCATAGGTTATCAGGGGAAGGTTCATTATAAGTGTTCGTAGACTGTAAGCTCTTACAGCGGCTACATCTATTTCTTAGTTGAAATTGTTAATTCTATATTCTGAGATGCTGAGCGCTTTGTGTATAACTTGGTCATTCTTTGGAACTTTTTTTTTTTGTGTGTGTTCTTTTACTTTTATTAAAGATTACCAATGTGGTTGAAGACTTCTCCATATGCACAACATGAGTTCTCTGATATTGTCTAATTGCAGAAAAATGTCTAAAGTTTCTCCCACATGAATGGTTTCCATCTAAAATGAGTTATTTCATGTCACAAAGTTTATGACACACAGTGAAAAATATTCCACATAAATGACAGA